>CABFVZ010000224.1:212329-333597 GCA_902151445.1 Timema monikensis | reverse complement strand
TATATATATATATATATATATATATATATATATATATATATTTGAACATGTGTTTGTAAGTGTAATTGCCTTCATGCTAAACCGCTAAACCTCCTGACAAATAAATACAGAAGTAATCTTTTTTTTACATTCATTAGCCAAATAGTTATATCTTTAATTAGTGATTGAATTTTAAATTTAAATGTGTTTTTTCACATATAGCTTTGTAAAATTATTTTATAAATTGTTTAATTCATTTACCATTTGTTTACGCTGAAATGTAGTAAGATTACCTTATATCAGGGATGGCAAATCTATGCTACTTATGCCACCGGGTCACACGCGAATATTATTTCGGTGACATGACATGCCATCTGGAAATTAAATACTACTACTAATAATAAGACTAAATACAACTTTTCCCAGCGTGGAATAGTTTTTCGGAGTAAATTATATTTCAACAACCATGCCATTCAATGTCATATCACATTGACATTTGTGAAGTCAAGGGCTAGAAATCATCTTGGCTCATACTTAAGTTCATATTATATTATGTTGAAGACAACCAGCTATGAACCAAACATAAATATGTCTGATTTGCAAAATATAACATGTTTAAAACTAATATGGAAATGTTTATGTTGTAACTTTTCTATTTAAAAAATATATATATAGTTTTTTCAATTGTTTTACTTTAAATTCTTGAAATTAATATTGTCCAAGACACTCACACTTTGACAATTTAATAAATTTTCCTCTTTAAAATTTAGGTTTTATTAAAATATTTACAATTCGATTTGAGATCATCAAAATATGCATTAAGTTTTTATTTTAAATACTCATTTAAAAAAACTTAAATAAGAGGTGTCGCACCATACTAGTCCAAAATTCAGCTAGCTCTCAAGTGGCACACTGGCCGAAAAAATTTCACCATCCCTATCTTACATGGTTCCACTATAGCGCAGCTTACAAGATAGGGTCATAGTGTCATCCATCAAGGTAAGACTGCTATTTTTAAGGGTAAACAGAGTGCACATTAAACACCTCACCTTAACCTATTCAGATTTACTGAACCAAATAGGTATCACTGGAGAGAACAAGCGACATTAATAAACGCCGATTTAAACAATTTGGAAACAGACGTGTCGAGCTCGTGTCTGTGAAAGTCTCATTTATACACTAGCATTTTGAGGTAATAAGATCGTTGATGTCACCAAATACGCCCCCCTCCTTCAACCCTCCTATCCCCTTCAAGCCCTGTGGCAAATTAATCGTTCATCTCGACAACAATTTTATTATCCCACCATAAATCTGGGCAGGCAGTTAAAAAGGCTCGTGTTGATAGCGTCAGTGTGAGTTTATAGTTAGTAAATATCATCTCATAACATCGGCCTTTAAAAATAAGATCCATATTCCTACGTAGCCTAGAACATTTTTTCCGAGCCTGTGGTCCGTGGACTTGTTGTTGTTGGCCCGCATAGAAATTATTGATTGTAGTTAAAATTATATTTTAGGGATGCGTATGAAAATTGTGGGGCTGAGCCATATGTTAATATGTTACATTTTCTCGACTTTCATTTTTTGGTTAAAATGTGTTAGATGCTTATTGTTGCCATCTTATATAAACATTCAGGAGTTTTAATCCTGGCCGGGTGCACTGGGAGTGATCTAAAGATCCTGACTTTTACCTAATAAAATGATTGGCATTCGTTGAATAAAAAGTTGTATTCGGTAATGAAAGTTGTTAAAAAATAATTTTTGGCTAAAACGGTAAAAAAGGCAACCCAAGTGGTATTGTTTTAGGAATGTAAAAACTACGGTACATTTCCAATTCTTTAATTATACAGCAAATGTTTACCTTTGGTTACGATATAACTTCTTCTTTACCGATGGTCTTTGAGCGAAGAAAACACATTTTCTAGACTTGGTATGTCTTACTAAAGTGTATGTGCCAACTGTCGGTGACCTGGTGGTCTAGGGGTAAGGTGTCAGACTTCTGTGCTGGCGGCTGGGGTTCAATCCTCGGTCCCGGCACAGATTTATCTGATTACCAAACCCTTCCTTCACCTCTGACAAGACATCTTGTGAATGTGGGGAATGCCAGGCCTCCACCGTGGTTCGGATTCCACGTTAAACTGTAGGTCCTTCATTTCATCTCACAATCACCCTACCATTACACATTAGCGTAAGTGCGTATAACCCGAACGGGTAGTAATACGCGGTGATAATAATAATAATAATAATAATAATAATATGTGCCAACTATGACCCGTTTGGATCATTTGTGACCTTGTCATCTGAAGAGCTGGGACCCATTACACTCAGGTTAGGTTAAGTTAGGTTTGGGCTATGACTATGCACATTTACGTGTTCAATTTTTCATGTCTACAATTAAACTTGATAAAAGAGCTACAGGGAATGCTATTAACCAGTAGGTAAGTTGTTAACCTCTCATCTGCTGTCAAGGAATGTAAAACTAAGACTATACAAAACAATAGTTTTGAAGGTTGTTGTTTATGGCTGTGAATCATGCTCTCTTTACATGACGATAAGAAATATAGTGTTCGAAAACAAGGTGCTTGGGAAGATATTTGCTCCAAAAAAGGATGAAAGTACTGGGGTGTGGAGAAGGTTAGGCCTACATGATGTTGAGGTACTTCTCATATTCTGTACTTAATATAAGACATTGTTAAGATGATCAATAGAATCAAGAGAATAGAAGAACCTAGAATCTTGTTCAGAGAATTGACTGGCAAACCCAATGGAAAAAGACTAGTGTGAAGACCTAGACATAGATGGGAGAGTAATATTAGAATAGACCTGAAATAAATGGGAGTTAATGAGGTGGAGTGAATAGAACTAGATCACGATAGGAAGAAGTGGCGTACTTTAGTAAGTGAGGCAACGAACTGTTGAGTTCCTAATGTCATAAAGTAAATAAATAAGGGGGTCACAACACAAACAGTATTGTTATTTGTATTTTCCTCCTCCCCTGTTTGTTCTCCTACTGCCGGACAGCTTCACCTAGTAGTGTTATAAGTCCACTTGGTTTTAGGCGTTTATGAATTTCTGCCCGAATATTCTAGCGCTTTAAAGTGGAATGGAAGGGGACTAGAGAAAAGATCAGTACTTTTGCATTTTTTTTAGACAAACCTTTTTTTTCCGGCAAAAATATTAAATATTTCTCCAATAGAAACATATAATTTAATTTGCTACACATTTTAATCTCAACAATTCTTGGTTATTTGTTATGAGCAGATTGGCATTTAATGATAAACTTTTTAAATGGCATCCTTGACAGTTATTCAAGGACTGTTGAGATTAATATGTGAAGAAAATTAAACTCTATATTTCTACTGGAGGACTAGTTGGTTTATTTCGTCGAAATATATTTTTGCTATAGAAATTTAAAAAAATACTGCACTCAACCCACAATCCCTACCATAACCCCAAAATGGAATAATACTAATGTCTCGAATTTAACTCAAATGAAGAACTCGTGTATTTGAAGGAAGTCGTTAAGAACATAAGAACAGGGGTTGGTGGAACTGGGAGGAGGGCAGTGGAGCATTGACCCCGTGGTAATAACTTGTCCCTTCCCCCTGTATATATTATATCAAATCCTCTGATATTATCGAATATGAAGCTGAATGATGGTCTTATATTAAACTCCAAATGACTTCTAGATGCAGTCAATTTTCAAAAATTTGCTGAAGAAGTCCACTTCAAATAGCTCCTAGAGGAATCAAGCTGTCAGAAAAAAAAAAGCAGGCGAATAGCACTCTAAATAGCTTTTGGGCCATCCAAATTTCAAAAATTTCCATGGGAGGACCACTCCAAATAGCTTATAGATGTACGTAATTTGGAAGAATTTTCCCTTAAGGCCCCCTCCAAATAGTTTCTGAAGGCATCTAATTTTCAAAAATTTGCTGGAAGATCTAGAAGCATCCAAATTTCAAAACAATTTCTAGAATATACTACTTCAAATAGCTTATACAATATTATAATTTTCAAAAATTAGGTAGAAGTACCAATCCAAATAGATTTTAGGGACATCCAATAACATAACACTTTCGCAGTGGACTAGCAAGCCAATGACGGGGAGATCAAGGTTCAAATCTCGGTCGAATGTACTGAGTTTTTCAAAATGGTTTTCCACTCTACCTCCATGCAAATGCGGGTAGACTTCCTCTTAAAATAACTTTCCTCAACCTTAAAACCAGTAGTAAAACACGGCGCTAAAAAAATGTATTGGGGTTGAACGTGGGGGGATGGAAGTAATTAAACTTTTTTTTTCTTGCCACCACCAATCCCCCTCTCCCCCTTACACGAATAAGATTCCGTCAGTTAAGTGTGAAATGTTGTTTAGGATCGACGAATTCCGCTATTTCCTAACGCACCTGATCAGCGTTGTATGCTAGTAGGTCAGCCGGGAGGATCTGTAAAGGGTGTCATAGAAAGGGTTGGTGTGTCTCACATATTATTAGCTCCCCTAGTAGGAACGGTGGTTATATATAAAGGCTAGAGTATGCTTACAACGCGTCACAGAAACACTTCACGCTCAAAAGTAAGTTGAAATATTTAGTGGATTCTTTTCGTGTGTTCAGAAACCACTCAAATGTGAGTATTATTCCTTACAATAACAATACATGATCATCAAATAGTTTTAAATATTATTAAATAAATATAAAAGTTTAATGTTTCATCTTTTTATCTCTGTCATTTTTGTTTAACTTTTTATCTTCTTTTCACTAACAGTCCAGGCTGCCTATATTAATTTTAATAGTTAGTAAGGGATTATTAAGTGAAAATTGAAGGGAATGTGCCCTCATTTTTCCGGAAAATATATGGGGATCCAAACCCTTCCTTCACCTCCGACAAGACATATTGTGAATGTGGGGAATGCCAGGCCTCCACCGTGGTTCGGATTCCACGTTAAACTGTAGGTCCTCCGTTTCATCTCACAATCACCCTACCATTACACATTAGCGTAAGTGCGTATAACCCGAACGGTTAGTAAGACGCGGTGCTAATAATAATAATAATAATAATAATAATAATAATAATAATACACCTAACTTGGATTTAAACCCCGATCTACCCATCTTCGGCAATCTGGTCAGTTGTGAGAGGGACGGCTTAGATTATTTGGCCATCGAACTGGGTTAAAACTTATAAGTTATACAAAATGAACCAATATTTTATTTATTTGAGGTATCTGGCGTGCACTTTCTGAACCGACTGATTACACCAGCACACGAGAATTTCTATTAGCGAGAGCGAAAGAACCAATCAATTTTTCTGGGAAAGACATTCTTCACATACCTTCCAGGGTTCATTTACATGTCACATTCGACATGGGACCGATGGTTTTATTTTCCCTCCGAAAGAATGTGTGCTACAGATTTTTATCGCTCAGTAAAAATCCGTCGACTCTGGCTGTGTTTGAACCCACGAACATCGGGTAATCACTTTACCCCAAGACCACTGAGGTCATCCTAAACAGATAGAAATGTTAATTGAATGAAAAACTTTGAGAAATACTTTGAATACTATTGAGGTACTAAAGTTAGAATGTTTTAACTCGTCATTTACAATTTTGTGTTCTAACTATTGCACTGCAATTTTATATTTCTATTGATTCTTCACAGTGGAAGAGAGTAAATTTGTGTATAATATGTTTATTAATATAAAGTAATTACTGAAAAGCAAGTTTATTAATGCTTGTGAATTTCACTTATATTTAACGCACCTTGCTTTTCAGTTGTGGATTCATCATTGTGTCATAATTAGCTCTGGAATATATTATTTTAGTTGTTATCAGAGACTAATAACTCTCGTGGGTTAAGTGGCTGCGAAACTAGAGATGAAAATTCAATTTATGATCTCCGACGCATGTGACTTTGACCTGTAAAAATATGTTTTAGTATTCAATATGGAAAATATTAATGGGAAGATAATGTTTGTCAGTGTACCCCTTATAAGATAAGAAATATTAAGTTCGACACCGGTGACCTGGTGGTCTAGGGGTAAGGTGTCAGACTTCTATGCTGGCGGCCGGGGTTCAATCCTCGGTCCCGGCACAGATTTATCTNGCCGGGGTTCAATCCTCGGTCCCGGCACAGATTTATCTGATTACCAAACCCTTCCTTCACCTCTGACAAGACATCTTGTGAATGTGGGGAATGCCAGGCCACCACCGTGGTTCGGATTCCACGTTAAACTGTAGGTCCTTCATTTCATCTCACAATCACCCTACCACTACACATTAGCGTAAGTGCGTATAACCCGAACGGGTAGTAAGACGCGGTGATAATAATAATAATAATAATAATTTCGACACCTTAGCTCAGTCGGTAGTATTTCTTCGTATTCTTCATACCAAACTAATGGCTCTAGGCTATGGCCGAAAAAATTATCATTGTTGAAATGGGTTTTCCCTTTCAGAGTGATGAATTAACGGCCGGAGGCTAAGTGTGTTGTTTGTGCTAGATTTAGGTTGGTTTTTAAGTCGTGTGATATATTCATTCAGTTCATAAAATGCTTGTTAAATGCTTCAAATAATACAATTGTATATCAAATATAGTTCCACATAGTCATAATCAATGTTTCCCAAATGGTGGTCCGGAGACTTATTGCTGATGGTCCACAAAAAAATCTTTATTATTGTAGTCATACTTGTATTTAAGGAATGAGTATGAACATTAATATTACTTCTTTTTGATGAAAATCAATTTTGATTTTAAACGATCACATTCAAGTTTACTTCGGTCCGTTCGTGGGAAAAGACCCACAAACCCTATCCATCTAAATTATGCGTTTGTGACAGGTATTTATTTACTTATTTGATTGATATGCTAATTTCTAAAATGAAACTAAACATAAATACATAGTTCATTCATTTATCAGATTAAAAACTTATAACTTATCTATGCAGGACACAATTATCAAAATATCCTCACAGGAAGTGATCAACAATATATACATTGGAATTATTTGTGTAATAAAGTTTAGAAACTATATTTGACCCAAATAAGTCCTGCTTTGAAAAAACCTGGACTTGTTTCCCAATCCCAGTATTTTTTGTCTGCCCTTCATAAGGAATAAAATTTCTTTGCTGGTGTTTTAGTTGGAAAAAATCTAAACGACACATAAAAACCACAAGTGATTCCTGACAAGGAATGCTTTGGGTACGGTAGGCCTAATATGTTTCATGTTCAAAAATACCAAGATTTCGATACCAGTGTGGTCGAAACTAAAGCAAAATTATCTTTTTCATAATTTAAAAATAAACAGATGATACACAATAGATTCGTTAATTGACTAATCATTTTCAATAATATTAGTGCATGAACAGTAATAAATCTATTCTTTTGAGAAAACCAAGTTTTTACGACGCGCAGTCCACCCATTTGAAAAGTTTTTGTTTTGATTATTTTTGAGTGAAATAAAGTAGGTGATAGTAAGGGCTCTAGCTAGTCATTTTGTTATTGTGACTTCCTTAAGGTTTGTATGTAGGGGACGCGAGAAAAGATCAGTGTTTTTGCAGTTTCTATAGCAAACTTTTTTTGAGCAAGAGAAATCTAATATTTGTTAGTACAAACATAGCTTAATTTTCTTCACATAGTGATATCAACAGTTGTTGGATATTTGTCATGATCATATTAGAAATAGACGAGAAAATGTTTGATTGAAGAAAAAAAATCATTCCAGTGCACCCTCAATAGATATTCAAGAACTGTTGATATCACTATAAGAGGAAAATTAAACTCTATGTTTCTATTGGAGCATTATTTTATTTATTTTAACAAAAAAAGGCTTGCTATAAAAAAAAATGCAAAAACACTGCCCTTTCCTCGCGTTCCCTAAATCCCCACCTTACAGAATGGGCAGATATTTGGCCAATTCATGAAACGGCCAGTTTCACTTCTGGGGTGTAACATACACAAATTATTCACGTCCGGTCCCCCTTAATTCACGTTCCCTTCCACCACACCTTAAGAATGTCCCAAGACCCAGTTAAGGGTTACAGTGTTATCTCCTACATCGTTTGTATAGACCCGTTACTAATAGCTTTCACTCTACTGTTTAATAAACCGCTCTCAAAAGCAGGGTTGCTCTACTAATTTATAAGTGGAACAAATGACAGCTCTACTTTCCATTGGTGGGCCGGATACACGAAAATCAGCGCCGTATTTATCTGTGGAGGCCTCAGGGCTGTAAGCAAATGGAGTCCTCAACATTAAACAAATATTTTTATTTTTAACCTTTACACATTATCATTTTTTCCTTACAAAATTAACTGTTAAAAGCCCAAGTATAAATATATTATTTAAATAAGGAAATATTGTCATTAGTCTAAGGCCCAGATTTTAATGACATGCCATCTTTGTTTTTGGTACATCACAGCCAATGGTTTAATGTGTATCTCTTTCTAACAATAACGCTCTTAAGATACTTGCACGGCAAACATCCTGCTTAAACAACACCTTTTGGAAATAAAACACACCAATATCCTATAAAATTACTTTTAACACGTAGATATCGACTTAGTTCACAATTTCAGTGCTTTCTTAATATTTCATATTACGATAAAGTTATTATTTTGTCATTTTAACCAATAGCGAAAGAGTAAACTGGCAATCGTTTCTTTGGGATTCTTTATTTAATAATTTGTAATCAAACAAACAATCATAATCATCTTTGGAATTCTTTATTTAATAATTTGTAATCATACAAACAATCATAATCATTTCTTTGGGATTCCTTATTTAATAATTTTCGATTATACCAAACATATTTACAATTTAATAAGTGCTAGAATATAATAGATGATTAATTCGATGTTTTAATATACTTTAAAGTCACATATCTAATTTAAGTGGCAGAATGGTCTAGGGCGTCACTTTCGCAGTAGATTGGACTGCCAATGACAAAGAGATCAGGGTTAGAACTCCAATCGGGTGTAGTGAGGTGTGTTTTACTCTAGATGGGTTCCCACCCTCTCTCTACACAAATTCGTCTGCATATCACCTAAATTCTAGCTTACTCATTGCTATTCCTTTAGTTTAATAAATCTATATGCAATAGGCCTAGTGGGTAGTGAGACGTAGGGAAAAAAATAGATCAAAGACCTACAGTTAAATCGCCGGCTCTAAAACATTGTAAGCTATATTTGGTATAATGTTCTTGAGTCAAAACTGTATTAAAATAACCGTGGTACACTTATACTTGATAAACTACAACATAGAGCCAAACATTGATTATCTAATCAAAATCTTCTTTGAAATATGGAAAGGATGTCCAAATTAAGCCAACAATCTGTAAAGAAAATATTTGTACAGATGCCGGCCAAACAAGATCAACTCATAATCCTTCAATAAACGTTATATAATCCGTATTTCATAACAGTCCCCAGTGTGTAGTGGTTAGTGCACCTGGCTACGAGCCCACGGGTCCCGGGTTCGATTCCCCGCTGGACGCTAGTACCTTGGGTACAAGAGTTTGGTTAGTTATATTTAAATGTGGCCACTGGTTCCACACCCTTATATTCACTATCACCATCATCTCATCTCATCGAGACATGGAAAGAGTCTCCAAGGAAAATATGTAAGATTAAAACATTCTGGCTTCCTCTGAGCAACGGCACATTACTACTGGCTAATCTTTCTACAAACTGGGCTACGAGTGGCAGAGGTTCAATACATATTATGTTTATATATATATATATATGGGACCCCAAACCTTTTTTGTATGTATATATATATATATATATATATATATATATATCGTGTTTCGTAATTGATATGCGAAACTCAGAGGTTGTAGGGGTATACAAAAAGAGTGGATTGATGTAGGAGCAGCCTGGTGGTGGAATATGATATAAGCCACAGGGGCAGGTCGGCGAAAAGCATCCCCGACCGTGCAATCAAAATGTGCCAGCAGTAGCAGGCTGTGGCCGGCCCGATCCGCGGACCTGACTTCCATAGACTTCTTCTTAAGAGTAAATGTAAAATCACCGGTTTATTAAATGTTTTGTGGGATGTACTGTGGTCAGCGCAGAAGACTTGACTACACGTATTATAATGGATTGTGAAATAGGTGCGTTGAATGTGCTGCTCACAATTTTGAACAACTGTTATAATTATTATTTTCTGCTATCAATAAGCAGTTGTGCGCATGTGGTTCAGACTTTCAGTCAAACATTCCTTGTTCACCACACATGTAACAGGGTGTGAATACCATGAGCCTGTTGTGTTTCACTGCAGGGTGACCTGGTGGTCTAGGGGTAAGGTGTCAGACTTCTGTGCCGGCGGCCGGGGTTCAATCCCCGGTCCCGGCACAGATTTATCTGATTTCCAAACCCTTCCTTCACCTCTGACAAGACATCTTGTGAATGTGGGGAATGCCAGGCCTCCACCGTGGTTCGGATTCCACGTTAAACTGTAGGTCCTTCATTTCATCTCACAATCACCCTACCATTACACATTAGCGTAAGTGCGTATAACCCGAACGGATAGTAAGACGCGGTGCTAATAATAATAATAATGTTTCACTGCAATTACTTATGCGTGTTGCCGACCTGCCCCTTATTATTATTATTATTATTATTAATAGGTGTTCTGTCTTACGACAAGACCATTCCTTTTGTCAGTGAACTTAGACTGCCAATGCACCCTGTCCTCAATCCTCCTTAAGACCTTTCTCCTTTCCTTCAAGTCATCCAATATTTGAATCCTCCTTCCTAAACTCCTTTTTCTCACACCCTTGCCTTCTATAATAATAATAATAATAATAATAATAATAATAATATATAAATTGCTATAATAATTTGAACGTATCTTTGGGAGAGAAGATAAAATTGTGTTTCTTTTATCACTGACACCTAAAATCTCTCTACTAACGTTTTCATCAATTAAACTTTCCATATCTTCAAAACTTTATTTAACAATAACAATATCTTTTTTTATTACATCTATAAAATAGTTCATCTACTAAACAAAATATTTTCAACTTAATGACATATTTTATTCACAAAATTATGTTTTAGTGATGGGCTCTCCCATTTCAAGTATAATGTCAGAAATATGACCAGGGGCACACACACGAGGGGGGGGCAGTGGGTCAGGACCCTCCCTTGGTCAAAGTATGAGTCTTGCACGAGTAATGGATTGGATTTACTATTGACCTGTAACTTCTTTACTTTGGACACCCCTAAGAAGAATTTCTGTGTGCACCACTGAATATGACGTACACAACATAATTTTAAATTCATGATCAATAAAATTCTTCAAAAACATGTATCACATATAAAAACAGTCTTAGCAACAAACCATATTAATTTTGGTTATAGTCTTCAATCCTAATATTTACAATCAAATTAAAAAATGTATTCTTTGGTTGCTTTTATTTAAGATTCCTTATGATGGTGCGTGTACTGATAAAGTTGAATTCTAGACGGTTGATAGTCCTTTGTCACTCAAATAAGGAGGACGAGACCAATTTAATGATTAGGAATAAAATAAAAGGAATACATTTAATAAAAGTTTTCAATCAATTTATTTAACATATTTAACATTTTCAAAGAAATAACTTTGTAATGTCTTTAACTTTATGCAATGTTTATTTATTTTATACAACACAACACATATTTAAAATGTATTTTTTAATATTTATAACTTATTTGTCAACATTTTTTACAGATTTAATTTAACTTAGCTAGATCTATATTTGTTTAATTTTAAGGCCAAGAAGTTTGGTAATAAAACAAACTAGAAACATGATTATAATGTTAATTTATGATTTAATTTCTTATCACAATAATATTAAGAAATAAATCAGTTTATTTCCTTTCATTTTAAAACTAGATTGAAAACAAAACTTAGAGATGATTTGAACGCACACAGTACACAAAACAATGTGTTTAGAGTCAAAACCGCAATATTATAATAAGCTACAAAATAATTATTTAGGAAGAGAATGCTCTACTGTTCATTAACTGTCCAGTGGAGGAAAACTTAGTCACAATTTTTTTTACCCTAATCCTAAGCCCCTTGACCAAGGCTGTAGCCTTGTGTGGGTTTTGTGGGCACATCCCCCAATTGCCTGAAGCTAGAAAAAATCCTAAATGATAAACAGTTCTAGACGCTATCTAAAGATATTTTTATGGCAACATTACCCCCTAACTGCCGAAGGTTAGGAAAAATTATAAATATTAAACACATCTAGAAGCTATCTAAAGTGTTTTTTTTATAGTAACACAACCCCCTAACTGCCGGAGACTAGGACAATTTACAAATATTTAACACCTTTAGAAGCTCTCTGAAGTACTTTTTATGGTAACAAAGCCCCCTAATTTGTACTTGTATTTTAATTTTGATACGGTTTGAATCATAAATAAAGCCATATGTATTTTGTTCATAAAATTTCGAGGGGGTTGGAACCCTCAACCCCTCCCTCCTCCTCGGCTACAGCCTTGTTCTTGACTATCTCAATATTATTTTATTAAATATATATATATATATATATATATATAATATCAATATTAACTGAGTATATGTTTATTGTTTTTTTTCAGATGTCTGGTTCTTTAGGGATTAAGATAAGTTTACTGATAATTGGTTTTGTGTCTGGTGAAACTCTGAATCTTGACATAAATACACAAAAAGAAAATAACTATGTATCTGATTCACCAAATATTTCTAAGTACCCTGATCAAATAGAAAGGCATGATAGCCAAGCTAGTCGTCGCATTGGTAGATTCTTAAGATTTCCCACTCCTCCCTTGAATGAACTAACCAATCTAGTACCAAGGTATCCCCCTGATCCTGAACCTATAAATGAACACCCAATTTGGAAAATTCATAAATATCAAGGAATAAATTTAAAACCTGTTAAAATAATCGATGGGCATGCAGTGAGAGACTGCAGATCTTCTATTAAAGTATGTGACCCAGCTGGAAGTATTAGTGGCTATCCTCCACTAGGAATAAATGGACATCCCTTAGGCACATACGGGTCTCCTTTAGAAACTCACGGACCTCCTTTAGAAGCATATGGACCTCCTCTAGAAACCCACGAACCTCCTCTAGAAACCTATGGATCTCCTTTAGAAACATATGGACCTCCTCTAGAAACCTATGGGCCTCCTTTAGAAACAAATAGACCTTTGTTAAAGATGAATGAAAATAATGAATTTGAGAAAACACCCCAAAATACTGTTCAGTCTTCAAACTCATTTTCATCTTCTGGAAGTGATACTACAGAAGCCCTAAATGCGTTGGACTCATTAGGTTTTCTTGCTAATACTTTACCAAATGGAGATGTTTCAGGACCAAGTCCACAATTTGACATTAATAAGCTAGTGAGCCTTTTACCCTTGCTGGATTCTTCTGTATATTCAAAAAACACCAATTTATTGGCGTCGCTAGCAAGATTTTTGCCAAAACCCTTACACTCTAACTTATTTTTAGACTCAGGAGTGACATCTTTGGTTTCAGAACATGACCATAGATTTGGAGAGTTGGGACTTTGGCCTTTTTTAAAATCTCTTGCATCCTTGAATAATTTTCTGCCTCCTGAGCTACAATCTTATAGCACTTTTCAACAAGCATACCCTTTAAATCATGTTGGCAAGAAAAAACATGCTGATTTGTTGGCTCCAGTCAGTGTGTTAGGTAAATTCAAAAAACACATCCCATATAAACATGGCGTGTTTGATAAGCTTCATGGTGGAAAGGCTGGAGCACTAAATTTACTTAAATTGTTTGATAAATTCAGTAAATTTGATGTTGTTAAAGGTCATTTGCCTTCTAAACTTATCAAACTAAACGCATTAAAAAAACATGGTGCAGGCAAATTTAAACATGTAGATAAATTATTTGAGACTCTAAAAAGTGGTCTGAAAAAAATTCCTAACTATTTTTTTGACATTTCCAAAGGTTGGACAGGTCACGCCATTTTACCTTCTATTCCGTTTCTAGGAAGATTTACTAGTTTACCAGCAAACAATGACATATATGATATATATGACATGTCTAAGCTACCACCTTTACCAACTCTACCAATATTAGACTCACATAGGTTTAAATCAAGTACTGTTGGAAGTCCATACGTTCATGTTAGCTATCCTCAAACACCACCTTCTTACCCTGATGGGTTTCCCATAGTTCCGGTTCTTGAAATGTATGCCCCTCCTCAAGATACATATGGATCACCCATCCATTCGATAGAATTATACAGCAAACCCGATGAAACAAATTCTTTGCATTCTCAATTTAAATTGGAAAACTACGAACTTCCCAAAGGGTTGAACACGTCTTCTTATAATTTAGGAGAGCAGTATTCATCTTATCCATATTCATTTCTAACAAACAAAATAAATCAAGCCCAAGGATCTATAAATTCTTATGGTGTACCAGCTAACTCTTACATACATACACCACCTTATTTTTCAAATAATGATCCAAACCTCTTTTCCGCAACAAATTTTAATTCTCTTAGTAAGATTATGAGTAATGAAATTGAGGCATCAACTAATATCCGTAACGAAGGGCCCATCTCAGAAGAATCAATTGAAATTACACCAAAACATTTAACTCCGTCATCAGACATAAACAATAATCAAGTTAACTTTTACCAACCTGAGCCTGAAGTCAATTATCTGAATTCACCTCTCTCAAGATACGATACCGATATGGCTGACTCCAATCCTCTACCTTCTACTGTCACTCCAGCAACACAAGTCTTAAGGAACAAGCAGAGCCAGGTAAGTGTGTAATAAATTACTGTGTGCTTGAATTTAACAAGGATAGAACACTGATTATAGGGTGTAAATTTGAACGAGATCTTTTAGCAGCGAAAAATATATGAAAATTAAAGGGGATATCTGGATTTTGCCAAAGGCTCATTATTTCCGAGGCGTAGACGTTCATAAATGTGCGTGATAATGTGAGAGGCGTGAGGTGTTGTTATTTAGACAAGAAGCATAGACCGGAACATGGTATAGCGTAAGAGACTAATAATTGGATTATTCCATGTTGGTTTTTTTTAAAAGACTTTTAAAAAATCTATTTTATTATTACATTATACGTTAAAAAGGGAGGATTAATTAGTTATCCTATTCTAGGTTTAGTATTTTTTATTAAGGACGTGAGAGACTTGAAACTATCTCGAAAATTCAAGGAAAAAATAATCAATATCTCGTCTTGAAAGTTAAAAATTTAATCTCGAAAATTCGAGAAATAAAAAAACTAAATAATGACCCTAGAGATTAAAAAAACACGGTAATTTATTATTTCAGATAATACCGTAATAACCCAAAAATAGGCCGCATCCTTCCCCCCCCCCCAAAAAAAAATTCTTCATTAAGAAATGTTTTTGTTATAAATATTGTTTTTCAATATCAATCTTAGACAATATAAGCTGTTACACTAAAAAATTAAATTATAAATTGTGTTGATTGTAACTACCTATAACTATTTTATTAATTGAATTTAAAATGTGTATGAGTTATATATTAAGGGTTTGAATGAACTATATACTGAATAAGACAATCAAAATCAAGCACCAGCTCAGTTGGGATCAGGTCCGTAATTAAGATATATTACGCCTCTGTGTGGCTATTTATTTTACGCCCCCCCTTTTTTTAACCACCTAAAAAACACCTCAAACACCAGCATCACTTCTCAACTACTCACAACATTGACTAGTAGCAGTGGCGTATTCTCCGGGTATACTAGTCCTGCGCCACCTACCCATAATAATATGGACTAGTTTTTTAAAAATTCAATGTTGTCCATGTTAACTGTGTAAACACTAATGTTTGAATTGTGTGATAAATATACATGCAATGACTTATTAATTTTAAAACTAATCTTGGTTCATTTTCCAAGAATACTGTGTTTTAAGTAATTCTTCTTCCAAATTGTTCTACTTAGCACAATAGGAAACCCAGGGCTTGCTGCTTTAAAACCGCAAGGCAAGCTAAGGAGGCTCTAATGACCTTGCCCAATATCTAGGGGGTTGCAACACATTCCTTTCCTCTCGCCCACAAGTGCCAATGAGTTAGGGTTTTTAAACCCCAGGCCATGTTGTTCATGTGTAGCAGGATAAGCATTGTGCCAACTATTGAAAGAAGATTTAAGATCACAATGTTTATTTATTAAGTTAATTTAGTATAATTTAAGTAAAGTTACATAAAATATATATATAATTAATTTTAAAATAATAGTTTATGTAACAAGCTTTAAATTATACACTAATTAAATGCATTGAGTTATGTTTAGGCATTCTAGTCACATGTATTATCATGTATTTGGCAAACACATTTAACTACTATTTCAAATTTAGCCATTTCAGCACTGGTAGAGTAAGGAAGGTGGTTGGGGGGTAGCGGGTGACGAGGCTACTTTAACCGTAGTTGACGGCAATTCTTGGTTTTTTTTAGTAGAAAGTATTTCTATAGTTTTAATAGTGTTCTTTTAGTTTTTGTTTTACATTAACGATTCATTAGTCATTGTGATTTTATATAACTATACATCAAGGAATCCCAAAAGCCAGGAGTGTAATTTCACCATTTCAAGATGATTTAGAAGTAAAAGGTAAAATAAAATATATTTTCTTATAATTTACTTAATGAGTGGCGCACCCAGCCATTTACTTTGGGGGAGGCATTCAATCAAGGCTGTAGCAAGAATTAAATTTTGATGGAGAGAGTGGGTTTGGGGTTGAACAACCCCCTAACCTCTGAAGGCCAAGAATATTTATGAATATTAAAAGATTTTATAAATCATTTGGAGTAGTTTTATAGTAATCAAGAGATTTAAGTAATGCAAATAGCTTCGAAGCTATTATGTGTGTGTTTTTTTTCAATGGTTAATTTTGTGTGTAGTGGTAAACCTTTTGAATATTAGGCTTAAGTCAAAAGCGTGGTCTTAAAATGTAGCCTATACATTCGACACATCTTCAATGCGAAGTATTTTATTCATACTTTATATTATTTAAATTTCTATTAAAATTATTTGTGGAGTTGGGGAAGGGGAGGGGGGTCAAATACCCTGTTTTCCCCTCACACCCTTGGGTGCACCACTGCTTACAGCAAAACATATATGTGTAAATATCTTAGCAATAAACCAATGCCTAACCTAGCGATGGAGTATCATTAGTCCGAGATAATCTTTCCTATGTTAGTCATAGTTAACGCAACTAAATAGCTTCTGGAGCATAAATTATCAAGTTGGGAGACTCGTTTGTTTACAAGCAGCATGTGAGATAAGTTTGTCTTTAAGAAATAGTTTTAATTGCAACGTGAGTTGGACAATCTACCTGATTCCCTCTCACCAAGATCTGATGGATGCTTGATCCATGTACCACTTCATTTTGGCCACGGAACCAGAGGTCCCGAGTTTGATTCCCGGTGCTTTCAGATGTACTGAAAAGTCTTTCCAGATTATCTGGGAAGCAGTGGGTTTGGAACGGGTTAGACTCAGCCTAGTGTGGATAAATAAGGAGCTACTCGAAGTAGTATTGGCTCCGGTATAAAAACCCGAGTTTAATGGCTGGAGGCATCGTTGTACTGACCATTTACACCCTCTAACCGAAATAGTTGTTACTTATTCACCAAACAGTTTGGTAGCCACTCAGTAGGTATAGCCTGAATGTGGGCGGACATCATACAGTTAAGGGGAAATAATACATTTTCGAGAACCACTGTTCTAGAGGCAAACATCTTCAAATATTTCCCGGAGAATAATCCCTTGACGTTCTTGGACAACGGTGGTTGAGTGTCCTCGGCCCCCAAATCTCCCCTGCAACTTTTAGAGTACAGCATACCTACTAATTTTCTCAGAATACGCCACTGGTCTAGTAGATATATTATGGTTGTAAAAACCTATACAAAATACTTATTCTCGATTTTATTGAAATCTTCTGACATAATTTAATAAACCATACTGACCGATAAATTGACAAGTTCATGAAAATTATTTTGCAGAAAAGTACTCTTGAACAATAATTAATTTTTTTATTGATACTCAAGTCCAATAAATAAAAAGAAAATATATATTGAAACACTGAAAAATGATCATTATAAAAATATTTTTTTATGGAGCTTACCTCAGTTATAGAAATGAGTTTCCCCTAGTCTTTTAGTTTGCAAATTTAATGAATTTATTACTTCCTCAAATTCCAGTTTCACTGTAATGGTTGGTTTTATGGCAAGCACTCCAAGATTGATGAGACATTCTTGAGTTTGAGCTGATCGTAGAAATTTTTTTAATCCTTTTTAAATATTAAAATGATATTTTTACAGAATAGTTTGTTGCTGAAGCACTATAAGTAAAGCTTGAGTGCAGTGTATTCACTTGGATATAAATATTTAAGGTTTTTTTAGCTAACATCTTACAAAGAAATGAAATCAAGGATAGCTTCTGATCTTCTTCTTTCTTTATACTCAGTCGATAGCTTTTAAAGTGGACACATTCATCACCAAAACTATTTTCTATGTCAAAATTATACTTTCCTTGAAGTTTTTCTGCAGCATCAAAAATCTTAGAAGGGTCAAGTTCAGTTAGATTTGGGAGAAATTAAAATCTTTAATTAAACGCTTTGTAGGCAGCAACTATCTTCTTCAACCCATTTTTAAGAGTCTCTATGAAGTTAAACTGGTCCTTCAGGCCTTCTGACTCTGTTCCTCTATTAGAAAGATCTAGTTCACCTTTTGACTCTGATGATTCGACAAAAAGTTTATGATCAGTTAGTAAGAGAGTCGTACAGTTCAATAACAGTGGAAATGTCCATGTCCTCATCGTGCATTGTTTTCATTACTTTACAAAACTAATTAAGTATGGAACCCCAGACTGTGGACATACATCTTCTTCAATACAATTTAACTTTTTAAGAAGTAACTCAGCTTCACATCCAACCTGATCCTTCATTAAAAAAATTCGTTGAGATGGATCTTAAGGCTGCAAATACTTCTTCCCAATCTGGCGGCTTCATGTTCATGCTGTATAAGTAACCTTTTATCGATTATTTTATCTAATTCCGGCTGCCATTTAGTTTTAATAAGCAATATCTGTGCGATACAAAAATTTTATCTTCAGTTATGCGCTGGCCAGCATGACTACAGTCATTGAAACAAGAAGCTGCTAATCTGGATGCACCACCAAATAATTTGCAAGGTACGTAGAACAGCTGTTAATCTTAACTCTACTCTACGAATACACAATATATTATTCCCTATTACTAGTCTCGCCATTAACAAAAGACGCTTTGATTTTTTTTTGTATCCTTTTTTTATTAAATAGGCCCGGGTTTTGTCACTGAATTTCCAATAAAATGGAATATTACTTGGACTTGGAATTGTCAAGGCCACTGTTTTGGGGAGCACAGAGTCTACATTCACACATTTTCTTCAGACTTCGGATTCTGCACAGTCTTTACTTTTTTTTTTTTTTTTAATTACACCCGCCTAAGTGTTTGTTGGTTCATATTTTACCACTGATAAGCTATCACAAGACATTTCCAAGTCCACATAACTGATCACTTTTACTTGGAGAATCAACTATTCTGATTTTTGAGCATTCTCTACCATCAGACCTACACTGTTCATTTTTGCCATTACCACTAATTAGTCCGGTCTGGGAGTGTTTTATAAGATTTTACCCTTCATTTTTATTTTCTCTTCTGCCATTTTACGATGTGCAACACCGCTTTTTATTAATCTTCCATCAATTTGAAATATAAAGTAAATTATAATTTGATGACATTTACCCGTTTTAACAGAAAAAACAAAAGCACTGTGGAAAAGTTTAAACGAGACTGAGCCTGGAAGAAGACTGTTTAAGATAAACACCAACAAATAACCTTACGGGTCAATGTGAACAAAGTAAACAAAGCACGCCATAAAGCAATAGCAATATAACCTCATCGAAGAAGTGAAAATACGAGATTAGAACATATTTAGCGCTTCAGTTGATTTGCAGGTGCCATGTTGTCAACTCTCGTAAAGACGAAAGAGTAGTTCTTTAATAACGAATTACGAGAGAGGGCTAGTGGTCTGCGGTTCTCTCTCTCTCTCTCTTTTTTAATTTCACGCTAAATGCTATAAATTTGTTCGCAAGATACATTCAAATTTGCGATAGATTTCCTATTTGTATATTATTTTGACACCCCCCTTTCCTCCAAACTAACTTAGCTGCCCTGTGCAGCTGCACATGCTACACACGCCTAAATAGGGCCAAAGGCATAACTGTAGGCCTCTCATGCATGTCCATCCATAAACTTCTAACAGCGTTTATGCATAAGTGTTGCTGAAGCAATGAACACTCTAATAATAGTGATTGCACCCTGTGGCTGATCATTCTCACGGTATCTGATAGCTTGTAATCTTAATAAATCACACATTTGTAGCCGACGACTTCCGCACGTCCATCATAGACTCTGCCTTAAAATATGAGTGAAGAATGGCACGGGACGATTCCTGGATAGCTCAGTGGCCGGAGCATTGGCGTACTAAGCCAAAGGTCGCGGGTTAAATTCCCGTATCCAGGTGTCATTTTTAAATTGTCAGTAAATGCTAGTAGCTAGACTCACTTAAACTGTGTGAGCATCATACAGAAGTGAATAGCCCCAGATATCACTACGTTTTGGGATGAAACGATACGAACATATTTTTGAGTTTTTTGGAATTTATTGATGTTTTATTTTTTTATCTTTAGCAACTTTTCTTTTTAGCCTTTCAGCTTATACGCTTATGTAATAACTACGTTTGTTGTTTTAGGGATCATATAGGTTAAATTGTATAGGAAGTGTATCCGAATTTTCATAGAGGTAGAGAGGAAACTCATATTAGAAAAACCACCCTTAGTACACCCAACCGAGATTCGAACCTCTATCTCCCCGTCATCGGCAGTCTAGTCTACTGCGAGATTAGCGCCTTAGACCATTCGGTCACTGAAGCTGGTTTTGTTTATTATTATTATTATTATTATTATTATTATTAACTATGAATATTGATAAATGTATTTAGCTCAGTAAAAAAAATAGTGATTATCATGTGGGGATGAATCCTAATAGCTCCCATATAAAATCGAGAAGTCTTGGTAAAACTGTAATATTTAAGTTTTGGTGTATTCGGCTGGTCGCACTTATGGTTATCTCTTACTTGATAGTTTTGGTTTAATTTCCAGCCGGGTGAACATGTAGTTAGCTAGCTTCTACAAAATTATAGTTTTACTTTCAATCTCTACCCAAATGCTGGTCAACTATCTTTAAATTCGGCCATCTTCTGCTATTTCCTTAGCTTGGATAATTTAAGTGACCTAAAACTAGTTTGTGGAGCTTTAAACAGTTTTAAAGTTTCGTAGGTTGATTTAATCAAAATAAATTATATATTTTTCTAGAGCAAAGAAAGTGATTCATCAACCTCCGATGAAGATATTGAGCTTCACGATAAAGGCGTGACGACATTTCCCAAGCCCATCGGCGGTTTCCAACCTTCTTCTAGGGCCATGAGCACTGGCAGTGGTTACTCCAAAGTGAGCTTTCAAAAGTTGGCTTCAACACAAGTTTAGCTAAGTCTCCATCAATCGCCAGTCACTAGCACACGGTACGGCAATGGTGAGAATCTATTTTTACTTATTTCAATCAAAAATTTCTGGACATGAGCCTCTGACATATATTTTCTGTTACACCTTTACGAAGTAACTATATTCTAATGCTAATATACCACGAGGGGAGTAAATAAGATTTACTAAACAGTATTAATCCGGGAGGGTTGATAAAACCCAATAGGTGATCAGACAAGCTTAAAAGCAGATATTTAGTGCTAGGCCTCGGTCACACCTGACCCAGAGCTTCTATGTTAAAATGGCTGCACTCATTGGGCGAGATTGAGTTATTCAACACGGGTATCGCTAGGTGCTGTCCTAAGTGACAACATTGCTATCAAACAGGCATTTCTAAAAACAGTTCATTCTAAAGATTATTTTATTAGAGCGCAAACAAAAATATCCTTCTTAAGTCAATAAACCGGCTTTCACAAAGCTAGGTTAAGGTATTGGCCCCATCCCCCCTTCCCATAAGCCAACCCCTCAAACGAGCTTATTCAAACTGCAAACTATAAATAAAACGTAGAATATAACGTTCGTTTTTTTGTTCAAGCGATTGTTTACTAATTGTTTAGTTGTAAAAAATATTCAAGTACTGTCGACTAGTTACTTGTCTGAAAAGGTTTGTTCATTGAAAGTTGGTAAGGGTGGGAGCTGGAGAAAGGGGGGAATAACTGGTAACTAAACTTATGTGTTTGGATTGCCGCCCTTGGAATCTTGCTCGCCAGCTTGTCGCCTTTACAACGAACAATTTGAAAGTGAGTTGTTTCACTGAGTGCTGTTATCACTGACTGCTGTTATCACTGAGAGCTGATCATACCCCCTGCCCAAGGACTCAGCCTGGCTCAAGAAGCAAAGTTAAACTCATGTGATGCTGATAGTCTGGCATTTCCTTGTCGGTGGCCTAGGTCTAGTTCCTGTAATGGCGCTAGAAACACTAAACTAACGAGTAACAACCTAATTTGTTGTTACTTGATGACGATTGTTGTGCAGTTTTTATAGCAAGTTTAAAATTAAATATTTGAAAATCTTATAATATATAGTAGAACATATTTTTAGTATTTGAAACTTTTGACATATTATTGTTTTCAAAAATCCAATTTGCCATGGTCAATTTCGGTTCAATTGCAATGGCAAAGCGTGACCTTAAAGCTAAGATAAGCGTTTGGTCCATAAAAAGAGTTTGTATCGTGGGTTATACAGCTAATTAGAGCTAACAAATTAATACACCCTCAAGAAACATTTTCAATATCATATTTAACAATAAAGCTAATCGGGTGCGCTATGCTTCTTCCCCTCATATTATTAATACACAATGATCTTACTATTTATTTATAAAAGGCTACTTCTTAGTATCATTTCTCTCAAATTTGTCAATGTAAACATTTGACTACTGTTCCAGTTGTTTACTTTCCTAAGGGTCGCTTTCCCCTAAAACAAGCGAAGAACAACATATTATTCAGCTTCTATTAAGAGTGTTTTCAATACGGTTTCTTTTTCTAAATTACCTAATAAATTGCTCATCTTTATAATATAATATATAACTTGTAGTGGTCCTATGAACCTTTTCTTAATATTTCTTCTCAAAGAATAATCGTGAAATTTCGTTCAACAGTAATTAATAAAAAAAAATTTCATGTTAACCCATTATTGAAAAAATCTAAAAACAAGACAACTAAGTACATGAAGTAAGACGCATTCATAATTAGAATATAAGCGATATAATTACAAAATCAGTTAACAACAAAAATTATTTTAGGGGTAAAAACATACTTTATAGCTACCATAGCATGGCATGTAGGCTTAGTGATAAGTACTATTGACCGAAAACCATCAAATAATTATATAGTATTAGACTATCAAACTATTCGATAGTTTAAACATAAGTCGAATGAAAAGTATTACATTTCATTTGCGTTGTTTCTAATCAATATTCAACCTAGCTGCTTCTGCTTTAAATATTTTACTTGTCATATGTACACAAAATATTTGTTTCCCTAATGTCTACTTTTGGGGAGCAGTACCGTGCTCTTCCTTGCTGATCGATAGTCGTCCTTAGAAATTTAAATGTATTCCTTGCTATCCTTATGGAAAACATTTTTTGCTTTTAAGGTTATTATTATAAATCAGGCCTTAAATAAACTTTAATAATCATTAATATCACACTCTTATTCTATTCAAATCATTTTAATGTTTTCATCCGTGAATTATTTGTTCTCTGGAGGGATATGAACATACCATTTGCAATTGACCAAAACGTGACATTCAATGTTGTCGTATACTAGGCATAGAAGGGACAAACCATGGCTTGGATCTCGTTGTTCTTATGACACTAGCGTGTTACTGAAACGGTTGTTGTTTAAAAAAATAATATAAATATTTTAGTTTGCTCATAAAGTCATAGGTACTGTACATATTTATGCTTTGCAAAGATTTTAGTAACCCATATATCAAATTAAAATACATATTATAAATTCGTATAAATTGTAAGGTACCATTTGTCCAAATGTCTAAGAGCCTTAGTTCATGTTTAAAAAAAAGAAATACTCAAAAGTTTCCTTCTTTCTCACTCGTTGGTGTACCAAACAGATCGAAAATTCCAACCACATAAAGAAGTTAAGTTAGGGCTCATAAAACACCATGTATAACTTGGATTATTTTATTCCCATGGCAAGAAATATTAATTTTTCTTGGGTTTTTTTAGTTCTGTTTGCACTGCATGTCACAGGCAAGAGGCAATGATATTGATAATTGACCTTACAGTATTGTTTTGAATAGTTTGTTTAGATCTAAGCAATGTTGACTATCGATCGAATATATGGTTCATTTCATTCGAATGCACTATCGAATAAAATCTATCAAATGATCATTCGATAATTTTGAAACAATAGTTTTAATGGTTTGATAGTTTAAATTATTCGATAGTGTCCATCACTAATGGCAAGGGTCGCATCTCAATGGTCTCATGCATCATCAGTGACCACAGAAGATTTAAGGCACACAAAGGCTTAAGTCCGTATCACACGACACTAGCTCGTATTTGAAATCCAGTGTGCTAGCTAGCACTAGCTAGCACGTCATCATCTAGCGTCGTGTGAATCAGAAAAAGTATACTGGTTCTGCCACTTGGTACTGGCTACCATACTAGTTGTGAGGATAGAACACGTGCTATTTTCGTACTAGTTTCGACACTAGTCTGTGTAATTCAACCAATCATGTGCGCTGAGACTGTTTTGTAGATAAATGGTATAAATGACGCCAACATGGTCATTGGATGTGACTTTGTTGTTGGCAGAAAATTATTCTAAACAACCTTGTTTATATAATACCAAATTGGCACAGTATGACAATATATTTAATATATATAAATTTAATTTAAAACATGTCATCTAAAAACGACAAACTATGTTCCAGACCCAATTTTAATCTAAATAAACTTGATAGCATGCCAACCTTGGGCGTTTTTTTGTTTGTTTTTTTAGAATATAAAGTGTGCGTAGGCCTAAAAAAGAACATTTGTTTATCAAGGATACTGTACTTGGACACCCATGGGCTTAGGGACCTCTGACCACAATGTAAATAAATGAATACAAATTTAGGGAGATACTAAACGTTTGTATCACCCCGAATGTATATTACCTAACCTCCGAATGTATTATATTTAGCATCCTGCGACCATTATTTCGTCTTTCCCAACCAGTCCCGTGTCTATATTCTTTTTCCTACGCTCCCTATCATAATTTTCGATATCTTTATTAGTAATTAATGCAGCTGCTGCACTCAAAATTAATCTCTGACGTTCGATAAATATTTGCACTAGGACCTAGTACCAAACTAGCAGCGTGTGAATACTATAGTCCCATTTCCATTGTACTAGCTAGTATACAGATATCTAGGCGCTAGCTAGCACACTTGATTTATAGTATAAGCAAGTGTCGTGTGATACGGGCTTTAGGGATATGGAATAGTTCTGACTACGCATGCTCAGTTTACACAACCAGGATGAGTCGTTTTATAGAACTTCTCTATGGATAAGGGGTCAGACCAGCCCATAAAGGACAGGAGTAGGATATTACATTCAATTTTTTGAGTACATGCAAATTAAAATTATGTATTTATATGATTTTTAATTATTATGAATAATATGATTAAAAAATTGTCAAAGCTAAACCATTTGTTTTCACCTAACAGCTAACATCATATCTGCACTGGAAATACAGACATCACAAACACCTTTATTTATGTATCCATTTAGGTGTAGCTCTTAATGTATCAATCTATTAATCAATTTATTTTTTCAGAGAGTGTTTTTGAGCAAGTTGTGGAAATAGTATGAAGAACATCAGTGCTATATTCACAGTGAGTTTATAATCCGGATTGGAAAGTAAAGCAAGAGATTGAATCCAAACATTTATTTGTAATATAAGATTAACATTCGACTAAGCTTTTCTCGTGTTTTATAAACATGTTAATAAAGATCAAATAAAACTATACATATGACATATTTAATAATGAATCCTATAAAATAGCAAATAAAACTGTATTTCAAAAGATTATATTAAAAAAATTGTGAAAAGACTCTACAACCATGTTGTAAATTGGTTTTGTATTTTAGTGTGTTTATGAAGTAATTAACATATATACAAGCAAAGGTTCTATCCAAAAAATGATTACAATCTATTTCCTAAAAAAAAGTTAGATCCAGCAGAAATATATAGTGTGATTTCTAATTGTGTACAATAAAGTCGTGCAGTTATTTTTTTTAAAAAAAGAAAAAAGGTGGTGCGATGGAATCTACACTGAAAAAGAAACTAAAAGTTGCATAACAACCTATTGCCGGGGCCACTTCGTTATCGATATATGGAAACATTACGGGGTATCATTGCGCATGTGTCATTCGGCGTGCCGGAGACATGGAACGTCACTACTTGCTGTAATTGAAAGTGGCCAGTAAGATTAGGGACCAATATTCAAACGAGAAACTGACCGATTCCAACTCTCGATTTAGAATGATATAGGACACTCTGCGAGTGGCTACAGAACCTCCACACCAACGACCCACAATTCCTTAGCAGAGTACTGACAATCGATGAATAAACCTTCATTAGAAATGACAGTGGCAATCTCCGCAACCAGCCCATTTGGGCCGACACAAATCCAAATGCCATCCTGAAGGTCCATTTTCAATATTAAATCTTCATCGATGTTTGGGTGGAAGCTGTGAGTTATATTCTACTTGGACCTTATGAAATGCCTGTACTATTACAAGGTGAAAATTACTGACACTTTTTGCAGAACGTTCTCTCCCAACTACTAGAGGATGTTTCACTGGCAACGTGGCTGAACGTGTTGCTAATTAAGGTTAGAGCCTCTGCATATTACGATCATGTCGTGAGACACCATTTGAACGAAAACTATCCCAAACTATGGATTGGATGCAATAGGCTGGTGCGATCTCCCTATCTCACACTTTATGACTTCTAGTTGAGGGGATACATGAAGGTAATTGTATACGCCCAGCGGCACAAGAGAGAGCATCTGTGGGATGCAATTGTGACTGCTGGAAATAAGATTTGGGATGTGCCGCACATCTTTCAACGAACATGACAGGGCTGAAGGGCTGAAATATGTTGTAGTTGAGATGGGGGACACTTCAAACATCTCCTATGAAAGTGAAATGTTCCATTACCAATTTCAATAAAAATAACTCTAGGACATAACGATAGTCTCTGACCTGTCCTTGTCGGTCTCTTTATAACGAAGTATTCGCGGCAGTATGTTGCTATGAGACTTTAGTTTATTTTTCAGTGTAGAGCTAGTTACACCACTTTATTATAAACAATTACAAATATCCTGTATAGGGTATTCTTAAAATATAAATACTATCCACAACTTAAATTTGTGTGTGCTTAGAATACCAATTTTAGCAAATAATGTTTCAAAGAATAATTAAACTAAAGTTTAATTTATCGTTTTTAACAAAATAAAAGGCAAGTTTAATAACCAACACATTATTTTAATGGGAATCTTATTATATAGTATTAATTAATTTAATTAATGTAACATTTAATGAATTCTAGCAGGTGGTGTAAAAGTAAGCATTATTATGTATATCACATTTTATAAGGTGTTTCATTTACTGAAAATGCTCTTAATTTTACTACAATATGAGCGGTAGTGTGCTTTTGACACTGATCTAAAGAGGATTATATTTTATTCGTGACTGGGTGTTCTGGTTTTATTTTACTCTCACGATGTGGTTTCCTATCCCCTTCCAAAGGGAATGATCTTGCATTTATTATAAATAAATCTATAGTTTACCCACTCTAGTAACTAGTAACAGCACTAGTAACATTTTCAAATTCTTCCTTCTGTTCCCTTGGATTGATTTGGACCTTATTATTGATTAACATTAATTTTAAATCCTATTTATATAAAATTTTCCTTTATTAATGTCGTAGCCAAGTCAACACATCTCTAACGTTAGCACTGAAAAAAATACAGAGGAAATGATGGATTGCATACTTAATCACTCACTCTATGGTATTAGCTGCTAGAAAACTGTTCATTGCCGTACTTACGAGAGTACGCCACCTGTTCCTTTCTTGAACCAGTTATATAGCCAGTTAGTGGTGACTCCTCTTTGAGTGCGCAAGTGCAAGTGCACCACTTATAATTTCACACAGAATAGTATTTCATTTTATTTTAATTAAATATCACTTCATAAGGAATCAACATATTTATTTAGATTGAATTGGTTAAAATTGGCTATGCTCTTGCCCATATCATTCTCTTTACTGTACCACTTGTGAGCTTGACTGCTAGCGCTGCCCTTCTGCCTCTACTAAGTTGTAGGCGCGTGCAACCATCTGAGCATGCGCAATGAAACAAAGAGAGGTTGTTGACCTAGCTAGCAAGTTTTAAAGCATCCCTTTAGCATGTAGCTTGGTGCAAAACTTGATAATGGACGTAAATATTTGTTTTGAAATCATGAGTTTAACTAAAGCGTTGCTATAAAGTTTTAATAACTTTTAAATTGCAATTATTCTTTCTTAGTTCTCACAATATGTATAATTCATAAAAATGAGTTTATATAAATAGTAGTTTTTGATTTCATAATCATTGTTAACGTAATTTTCTTTATATTAATATGAACTATGTGCAAAACAATTTGTAAAAACAAATTAATTTGTGTACTCAAGAAGAAAAGTTAGAAACTAAAACAACTTGGTAGACCTACACCAAATGTTATTCTAGAAACCGACAACAACTAAAAATCCTGAATTTACTATAAAGCTCAACGCAGAGATTTTTAAAAAAAACATAATTGACAATGTTATTGTAATGTGAAAAATACTTTGTTCTGCTTTCCGTGTCTAGTCATTGGTGGGGACTTTCTTGGACAAATTTAAACATGACTGATTTAAATAATTTAAGTGAGTGAATAAGAAGCATTAAAACTCTTTAAACATGAACAGTTTTTTAGATTTGGCTTTACAGTTTTCCCTTTATTAATTTTATATTTGCTTTATTTTAAAGTAGTTAATTATTGTACCTTAATTATAGTAAAGTATATTATAATATGTAATCGTGTAAAATGTTAGCCTAAGCAAAATTATATGTCTATAAGGTTAGATAGGTAGGGCCTATATAGAAGTGTCTACACCATAGTTCAGAATATTTGGATTTGCGCACCGTCTTTTTTTTTTGTTACAAGCCGCCACTGTATCCAGTCCACCTCATAATACTCTATCCCATTCTTGATCTGGTTTTATTCAGTACACTTCATTACACCTTATCCCTATCTTGAGTTAGTTCTATATATTCCACCTTGTTACACCCTATCTTGAGCTAGTTTTATTCAGTCCGCCTCAATCCACCTTATTCCTATCTTGAACTAACTCTAAGCCTGATTTCATTCCTGAGGGAACGGCATGCTTACTATTGAGCAACGGCGTTGTCATTCTTTTGTTTTCCGTGATCATTCTTCCTTCGAATGTATATCAAATTTGGCAATGCTGGGCGGTCGTTGTTACCAGTAATTGGGGCTTCTTCCTCCAGCACAGTCGTAAAGTTACAATAGTCAGAGTCACGTGTTCCTAATAGCTAGCGTAAAAACATTCACTAAATAAACACATATTTTATTAGTACTCTGCGTAGAATTTTTTTTTACTGATCACGCTAAGATTTTGTGTATGTGTTGGTTGTGTCTTTTGTTTTTTTGCCGTAAGGTTGTGGAATTATAATTTTATGTGTATATTATTATATTTATCTCAATAATAGTGTATTGTTAACATTTAAAATATAGCAAAAATTATGGAGTCTCCAGCTTCTCACAAGCTATTAAATTCCAAGAGGAAAATATTAAGTAGTAAAGAAAGGGCATTGGTGCTAAGAGTCTACACCTAAATTCGTAAAGACGGAACTTGTTCAGTAATTCAAGCGGCAATGCATATTGTTTTTATATTAATTATGAGGAAAAAAGCTCTATACATAAAATAGTTTAAGCATCATTACGTGGGGAATAGAGAAACGTAAATATACTTAGTCTTTAAAAAAAATTACGATTGTGGAAAGAGTTAATGTTTCTAGAAAAGGCTGTACACTGAGAGGAAATGTATTTGCCTCAATTGAATCCCCCAACCTCCCCATGCCGCATTGTTTACAATGAGGGATTTCCAAATAAACCCTCCCCCCCTCACTTCCCAACAACCGAAAATTTGAAGGTTTGGCAACCGGTAACAGAGAGAGAGCGAAGATGAATCTTTTCTCCATAAGACCCCAGCTATGAAATTAGGTGTAGCAAGTCCTTCTCATTATACCCTATCCCTGTCTTAAGCTATTTCTATTCAGTTCACCTCATTACATCCTTTCTCTCAAATGCCCCCCTCCTCCACCTTTCAATCTGGGGCCAGATCTTTCCACTGGTTTATTAGCATTGTTTTACTGTGGAAAATAAGTTCACTCTATTACCTTGACTCGAATTTCAGGTCACAGTAACATGAAGAGGACGTTGAGGTTAGCAAACTAACTTTGAGCTAGTACATACAAACATGGCTGTCGCAATAGTTTTCTATTAATTTTATCTTTAAGAAGGAGTTGATATAATTTGTTTGTGTATTGTACTTACCTATTATTTGCGGGAACTAATAAAACTATTTATTTACATTCTTTATTACAAAAATAAGAAAACTGTGAAACTGTTATGGCCCTAACACATTAGGTAGGTACTTTGCAAGTTATAGTCTGGATATAACAATTTCCATTGATTTAATAACGGTTTGTGAGGCAATTCCAGTGTCGTTTATTTTAATATTTTGTTTGAAGGATATACTACTTACGGAATTAACGTTTATTTTAATTAAAACAATATTAAGACAACCAAAGCTTTATTATGTGTAGAATACCATAACTGACCTTACCCCTGGTCAGTGGTGGAGGAACGTTTTTTATGGGAGGGGTGGGGGTAAAAATAATAATGTGCTTTAATAGGGGATAACATTTTTTAGATTTAAGAAAAAAAACCAGTAAAATGTAATATAGCTGCCCCTCGCACTACGCGAGTGATTGGTTCTGATTAATAATCGCATAGCATGAAAACACGTATAGGGAAGTGATTTTAACATAGGTGAGATAGGGAAAAGGTAAATAAAAACAGAAAACTTGTAAATGAATGCAATATTTATTAATTTATCTAACTAGTACAATACTATGGGTAGCCTACACCTATGGTCAATCTTCCATCCTCTGAAATTTGTAAACATATGCCACTTTTAATTAATTTATCTTATACAATATTACAGGTACACTTACCGTTAATCTTCAATCGCATGATAAATTAACTGAATTTGTCAAATCTGGATGATCACTTTCTTACTCTCTTGAAGTCTTTAGGACGGTAGGATCTTGATCTCTTGACCGCCCTGGGACGGTAGGCTTTTGTTCTCATGACTGCCCTGGGACGGTAGGTTCTTGATTTCTTGACCGCCCTGGTATGGTAGGTTCTTGTTCTCTTGATGGCCCTTGGACGGTAGGCCCTTGCGCTCTTAAAGGTCCTTGGATAGTAAGCTTTTTATCTCTTGACGGCCCTGGGACGGTAGGCTTTTGTTATCATGACTACCCTGGGACGGTAGGATCTTGATCTCTTGACTGCCCTGAGACGGTAGGTTCTTGCTCTCATGACTGCCCTGGGACGGTAGGATCTTGATCTCTTGACTGCCCTGGGACGGTAGGTTCTTGCTCTCTTGACTGCCCTGGGACGGTAGTATTGATCTCTTGATGGCCCTTAGACGGTAGGCTCTTGCGCTCTTAAAGGTCCTTGGATGGTAGGTTTTGATCTCTTGAGTGGGATTGGAGTTTATCTACATTCGCCTGGTCAATGTCTTAAAATCCAACATATATTTATGTCAACTATGTCATGTATTGAATTGGAAAGCTTGTGTTCAGGATCAAAATCATGAGAATCATAAACTTCAGGCCAAATATTTTCCTAACTCCCTTCATACAAGACTGTTTAACTCCTTCCCCTGCATCTCCAATGTTGTCAATAACGTCCAACTAACAACAAACTGTACAGTAAAGATGATTGTTCTCACTGGAATGTGAGTGCACAAGGTCACGCCACCACCACACAGGGTGACTGTGAAATAACAGCCGACAAAGCTTTTTTTTAATCGCCTTATAGCGAAAACGCGTAAAGTGAGATCACGTATAACAAGGAATATCTGTATTTAACGGTCCCTTTGTGCATTTTACTCATTTATTTTAGTCATGCCAAACATTAGAATCAATACACACAAAACAAATTAAGAAAAATTATATCTGATGTGGCTCAACTAAAAATTATGAAACACATAAAATTAAAGTAGGTTTCTATACACTTTTGCCCTATATTCGCTACTATCTATAAATCCGCTAACTAGTTTTGAAATTTCAATTTGGTTGAATCTTTCAGGGTGTGCATTAAACAGACACAGGTGATTTAGTCTACGTTGCCTCATCGTGGAGCAAAGATAGTTTTTTATTCGTACAAGTAGTGAAAAACTTCTTTCTGAAATAGCTATTGTAGCTGGTATCACTACCAGAGTTTTCAAAATATTTTCAACGTTTGCTCCAAGCACATTTTATTTTTATTAAGTTAACTTAGTGTGAACTTTGTATCTTGCTTCAACAAGATCTTTACATTATCTAAATGTTTTACTATATTTTCTTTTTTTGGGGCGGTAAGGGGGTAAAAACGTTACTTTTTACCCCCTTTTATTTTTGGGGGGTAAAAGTCACCCCCGTACTCGCCCTCTGCCCCCACCCACGTTCCTGCGCCACTCCCCCTGGTTATTTAAGAGTTTTCTCGTATTTTTTAGTGTAAAAATTATTCAAATACGAGAACATGGAGGTTGGAAAGTTAACAAAGAATGTCATGTCTCCATAACATTTATTTTATAAAAACAAACATGGCATCTGAACGTTCTAATAATCCAAGAATACATGGGAATATATAAATAAACAATGGGAGGTAATATAATGGACACTTGCCAGTTTGGGTTAAATAATACCGGTACTTTCCATTTTCGTGGAGATGGACACTATCTACAAACAGTGTTTCAAGTATGGAGGTCATTGTATTTGTTTATGTTCAAGCTGGCGCCCCTAGTAGCAATCAGGAGAACTAGCGTGTGAGAAAGAAGATACAAGCCAAATAAGAGAGAGAGAGAGAGAAAACCTTGTTTATATTTAAACACCACGAATTTCAAATGTCATGATCTGTAAATTTAAAAGGAAAAGTTAACATCTTATTTCGATTCTATTAAATTTTCAGATGGTTTTCGCCTTTTCATTATTATTTCTTAAATCTCCATTTTAATATCATCATATTAAATCAACATTTTTGGGAGCTGTATTTTTTTGGTAAGAGCTCAACTCTTCAACTCCAGTATGGGACGTTTTTTAAATGACCCCGGCTGAAGTGAGCTGACCCAATTTGAATTTTGAATGAGATTCTCTTTATGTTGGCGTCGTTAAAAAGATGTACTAAATCCACAGTTGTGAATTTTACCACAAAAGTAAATATTATCAAAATTGTATTAAATTTGAAAGCTAATGTGTCAATAGTTAGGCCTGGATCCCAATTAGGATTGGGAATGTTTGTGAGGAGAGTAGTTATCAAATATTAACTGATGAAGATTTTCCTTTTTCAGTAATGTTCTACAAGATTTTTTTCAACATAAGGCCAACTCAATGGGTGAAATGTTTCTATTTTTTATCTGAGATTCATCCTTCCTCATTTAAAGTCATACAAGAACATATTTTTCTCAAAATTATTATATGAAATCTGGACTGCCAGCATCAAAGCTATTTTTCTACATAATATTTTTAACAGGTTTATATTTTTAATTATTTCACTGTTGTCAACTTTCATTGTCAAGATATCAGTCATTGTTAAACTCATTATCATTTATTCTTAACGTCTCAAGAATATATTATTTTAATTTCAATGTTTTAATTTAAATAAATAGGAACATAAAAATGTTGGTTTACTTGTAAACAAAATTTATTTTTATATTTGCTTTTCATTTTTTTAAATAAGTTTCTCTTAACATTTATAGGTCAATATTGTGCCCAGATATAAAATTTTACATAAACGATTTGAGATATATTTATATTTTTACATTTCACCTATATTTATATTACCTTAGAATTGTAGTTATCAGAGCTCCATAGTCAAGTGATGGTGTTTAACGCAAAAATACATGAATGATCCAAAAAATGATAAAAAGTATTATTTTTATTTATTTCATATCTATCCTCATAAATTTACCGCAATGATATTGAAATGTTTATTTATGAATAATTTATGTGTTCCTTCTAAGTATTGCTGCTGTCCAACTACCAGATTAAGTAATCAAGTGTCAAGTTACTATGTCAACCAGGTAATTTCAGTGAGGTTGTTCTTAACATACAAATACCCAGTAGTTCGGTGATTTAAAGAGTTTAGTGCATCTGAGAAATACTTTTGTTTTAACCTCCTAACCCACTTTTCAAAGTTAAGCTAATTTTAATTTATATTTATTTAGAAAATGTAAGTGTTTATAGGATAGTTTCTTAAGTACTGTGTGTAAACTATATTTCTGTACCTTGGTAGAGAAAGGGACAATGACCTAAATCATAAAATTTGAGTTATATCCACCAGTCACCTCAAAATCATGAATCCTATCATATAAAAATGGCCAATGTCCTTCCTGTATTATAATCCAATTTAGGCCCTTTCTCAAGAGGCCAATGTGATATGTACATTAAAACAATAAGGACATTGCCCCAATAACAACATTCTTAAACTTCAATGTCCCTTTTTTATATGACATTGGCCGTTCTTTAGCACTAAGTAGTGCGCATGCGTCGCAGCCCAATGCCACGGGATGGTTACTAGACAAACATAATATCAGGAGTCAGCTATAAATATTCTTTAAATAAAAAGTATGAGATATTGTCTTCAATCATGTGTTTAAATCAATATACACTTCATTGAAAGGGGCCTATATCCCTTCACTTTAATTTTTCAAGGGGGCGAATGTAAAAAAAAAGTTTTAAGAACATGTGGAAACTGAAATCTACTTTTACATTTGACATGCAATTCGAAGAATAATGAAAGAATTAAACCTTGGAAAAAAATTCATTTGATGCTATATGTATGACTAGCTCCCTTCCCCGTAAAAAAATATTGTTAAAGAATCCTGTAAAACAAAGCTTCAAATCATCCATCATGTCAATATAAAAACAAAACTTTTTTACTTATTTTTTTGAAAATACAGTTCTACCATCACTGTATAGCCCCCTCCCTCTTTTTATCCTCCTTCCTATTTTCATCTTATTTCTCTTTCCTCACCCCTACCCCCTTTACCCCCTTCACCAACCCCACTTTCCCTTCAACAACTTTTGTTTTCAACGACTATATAATATACTATCGACATTTTTATGAGGAATAAATTTAAATTTTCAAAATAAAATATAGCCTATGTTACTCGCTGATAATGTAGCTTTATATTGGTGAAATAATTTTTAAAATTGGTCCAGTAGTTTTTGAGTTTATCGATTATAAACAAAAAAAACAAAAAAACAAATCTTTCCTCTTTATAATATTAGTATAGATTAAAAAATTTTAGAAACTTAATTTGGCTTTTCCCAGAAACATGTAAATGTAACATTAACCCATTTTCTACCAAGGTACAGATTTATATCACAGTAAATTGATACCTGTGGGTAAATATGCATTTACGTTTTACAGGCATATTGAAATCATACCAATTTCTGTATTCCAGTCTAATTTATGGGTATGCGTGTTAAAAGTTATTTGTTTCACCAGCATTCTAATGCAGATTTTTGATCAAACATAACTCTGTATTTTGGTCGCTAACAAAACATGTTTATAGTGAGCTTAGAGTCAACTAATTTACAAATTAATTGAAATAATCAATTACGTTAACCTGGAGTTTTAGTTTAAGGCTACTCTAAACCTCAAATTAGTTAGCGAGTACTTTATCCTGATATTGAAACATTGTCCCTTAATCACATCATTATGTTTGGTTCTCGCTTCCACGGACAATTTAAAAGTAAGCGGATGTATGAGGTATTTTTAAAGCTTTTAACAAAGCTAAAATAAAACTTCATTATGTTTACATTTTTAATGAAAATTTGCTTCACAATTTATATATATATTACATTTATCATACACTACTTTGGTAACTGCCTCAAAATATTTTCGATATTAACTATGATTAGAATAAAATTTTGTCTAAAATCATCATTAAATATTGCACATAAGTAAAAATTGTAGATTTATTAAAAAAATTGAGTTCTCTAATCCCAAACTTTTTAGTTATCATGCTTCGATTCAAATCTGTTTATAATACATCCTATAGCATATAGAGAAACATGACTTGAACAGATAGTATAGTATGGAGGCATTATTTTAAGTCAAAGATAAAACAAACATTTTAAAGTATAATTCACAACATTCTCAGATTGAGTTCAAAAATATCGAAAGTTACCCAGGGGTCGAACAGAAAATGTGTTGATTTTTTTTATCTACAGCTTTTTTTGTAGTATATTTTGAATAGTTATACATGCCCAAACTACCGCTGACAAACCATTATTACTGTAGTAGTTAACCAACATGTATGTGAGTTGTAAATTTTTAATTTTCTTATCATCTGCAAATACATTTAATTGAGAAAATTAACTATAATAGTGTTTATATTAAGATATAAATTTAAATTTAAATAGACCCCTACAGAAATACATCTAATAAACTATCATCGATACACTTTCCTTTTATGTTGATATAAAAAGTTTTTTTCACTATTGGAATCAAATTAAATAAACAGTATCGACTTTCATTTAGAGAGATCTTTGAGATATAAATAGGATTTGTATTGTAGTTTTTTTGTATGTTTATGACTGAATGTAATTATATATTATTTTTATATTCATGAACGTTTAGTTATTGTTGAGTTGGACTAAGATTTATCTAGGGGCATGATGTTACAATGTTTTAGGGAACAGTTAATCTAAAGCAGTTATTTTACTTTTGGCATGTTCATTTAATCTGCCTAATAATTTGGTATTATATAGGATCTGCAGAAAAAGGTATTGACCATCAGTGCTTATTTTCTTTCATTTACTGTCTCACATTAAGCCATGAACAAATGATCACTACTCGTTCACTACACAAGAACTTGTGCCTGGTATCTGCTTCAAAGAGAGGACATGTATCAGTTTTCTGGATCGAGTGAACTAAATAATTAGTTGCTCCCTTAAAACACACCAACAGCATGTCACTGATACTATTTCTACATTATCTTCAAAATAGACATAGAATAATTATAAAATAACAATCACAAAAATTAAATATTGTGTACAGAGTATTTCTAAAAAAAAGATAACTCTGGTAGTTTAAAAAAACTAGTTGTTGAATATTATTTTGGATATACTAATAATAATAATAGTAACAATAAAATAGTAAACATAGATCTCAATTTTTTAAATGTACTTATTCGTCATATAATCAATTATCTTGTATATGGCTTGTTTTTCCACCTTGATCCTTCTTGTTCTTATTAGTAGATAGCATGAGTCGTCTTCCAAATACTTGAACTATTGTAGTGCATGATCTGTTGTCACGTTTTCAAAACTGCTTGATTTTCTAGTTTCAGGAACTTCTCTCTTGTACAAAGATCGTCTGTCATAACTGACTATGTTGTGGGTTGAATCCAACTCTGTCTCCAGTAGCTAAAATAAATACAATTACAGAAGTTAAAACCATGCTAAGATTGGCTCATCCTTAGTTACCCTTTCCTTAACTGTAACCACTTTAACATTTTACACTCCATACAAAAATATTAATAAAAAAAATACGCGCTCTACAAAAGGAGGTGAGGTCCTCTAAAGGCCTTGATACACCACTTGTCAACCTTAAGAGTCTCCAAATGCCTTAACACACCACTGACCAGCCTTAAGAGAGCATTGTTTGGTTAACAACGGATAAACAACACTGACTGACTAGTTGCTTCAAAAATCCCTTCTGTCCTGCAAACATGTGATGACAAAATAAACAAACTAGGAAAATACTTTTTTGTTTGTTTTTCACGTTTTTATATTTTTCTTTTCTCTTAGCATAATAGTATATAATTAAACATTCAAACACAACATTTTGGTTGAAAATTATACTACTGTGTGTAACAAATCAAGAATTTTAAACTCATATTAAGCATTATATTGTTTTTTAAATACACAATGGTCTCGTTTAATTTTTTACATTCAATATCTTAGAAGACCCACCTCGGTGGCGTAGTTAGTTAACGTGCTAGTTTCGTGTTGAGATAGACTGCCGAGGACGGGGAGATCGAGGTTTAAATCTCGGTCGGATGAACGGGAGGGTTTTTTGTAAATGGTTTTCCACTCTCCCTCCACGCAAATGCGGGTTCACTTCCTCTAAATTCAACCATCTCAATTCATAACCCATTAGCGTAATTAGTACTTAATCGTATAAACCAAACGGGTAGTAAGACGTGGTGCTAAATAAAAAGAAATATAATAATCACTGACTCCTGTTCCCTCACATACCCCATCCACATTTTCCTCTCCCCTCACCCTCTCCATCATACACACATATAACCTATAATTAAATTTAAAAACATATCAATATATTATGTCAACTTTCTAGGGGACCCCCCTTTAGAAAAATCAGCTTTCCACGCTCTTGCTAAATGCATTTATTAAGAGTGGATCAATTGGGTTGAGTAGGCAGGTTGAACTACTAGTAATCAAGGTATTAGAAGTCATGATGTTAGCATAAGCACAGGACTTAAATGGACTTTAAGATGCTCCCAAAAAATACATCTGGTTCAAATCTGGTGACTAAGCAGGCTATTTAATGGATTCCCCACGACAACTTCAGTTTTAAGAAAAATCTTTAGTAGGTAACTCTAAAACAAAGCGTTTCTAAACCCATGTTTATATGGACTTTTCTTAATGTTTGGTGAATGGTAATATGCCCCTAGAATATTTGACATCTATTAATATACACCCTATATATATATAAAGGGTGTTTTTGTTTGTATATATATACTCTGTATGTATGTATATATATATATGTATGTGTATAGTATATATATATATATAGATATATGCTGTATTATATATATATCAAATATATATTGTATGTATATATATCATATATATATCAAATTTTGCTATCTGTAAGTGTAACCTCCTGCAATAAGGTAGAAATTAAATGATAGAAATAAATGTGTGTTGGCCCTATTTAGTATATTAATAAAATCAATTATACATTTTGAATAGTTTCTAAATTTAGGAAAGTTTGTTTTTAACAGCAAACTTTTCTCTCTCTCTTCCCAAAACTCACATCTCTGAGTAGTTCACGAAGTCGGTCCAATTGATTGTCGTGACTCCTCGTGGGAAGGTAACGAGACTCGCATCGTGTATGTAGGCTGACCAGTAGCAGTACTACCAAAATGGCGTGTTGGTAAGACATATCGAGCAGTATGTCTGAAAAATACCCACAAAAAGCATTTTTATAAATATTATAATTGATTATACATTTGAAAAAAATACTAAAAAACAACTTTACTAATACAAACATTTTTGCTTTATAACTTATTTATTTATCGTATAGCGTATTTGACCGTGAGAGATTAAGTATTTAGTTTGATCGCCTTGTCGCTCTGTAGGAACAGATTTGGACGTTGTCTAAACGTCATACCTGCAATGAGATGATGTGATGATGAAGGTGTGGAACCAGTGAAATCTTGGAACCAACTTAAACCGAATGAGCCAGACTATGATGAACATATGAACAGTTCTCTTTCGGGAAAAATACCTGTGATACTACCGTGAATAAAACCCGGGACCTCTTAGATTAGTAGCCAAGGGCGCCGACCACTAGACCAAGAGGCCGATTACTCAACACTGCATGGTGTGACATGAATTCCAAGAGTTTCATATATTGAATATAGAAATGGGATATAGTAAAAAATGTTATATTTATCACCGCGTCTTACTACCCGTTCGGGTTATACGATTAAGTACTTATTAAACTAATGGGCTAGATATTGGGAGGGATGAATATAGAGGAAGTGAGCCCTCATTTGCGTGGAGGGAGAGTGAAAACCATTTAAGAACTCCCCCTCCCCCCCAGTTCACCCGACCGAGATTTGAACCTCAATCTCCCCGACCTCGGCAGTCAAGCTCAACACGAAACTAGCTCGTTAGCTAGCTACGCCACCGAGGCGGGTGACATAATAAAAAAATCTCCTTAAAGTCTACCTGTTATTGTTAGACACTGATTTTTATTCCCGTTTCAAGATCGTAATTATTTGAATTATATCATGCATTTTATGAATCGACTAATTATATCAGCACACGACTTATAAGATAACTTAAATCTAGAACAAACACAACATCCAGCCCCCCAGCCGTTAATTCGTCACTGTGAAAGGGGAAACCCACATTTCATCAATGATAAATTATTTTTTTGGTCATGACAGAAATGGAACTCAGGACCCTTAGCTCAATATACAGACACGCTACTGACTGAGCTAAGGCGTCAGACTTTGAAATAAAAGAAGATATAAAAAAGAAACTATTTCGTGGCTAGTAAATAAATAGTGCCTGGATTAGCACTTTTTCTGTACAGTATTTTTATTTGAGGTACCGTAATTAACGTGCACTTTATCAACAGACCGACTATATCAGCACGAAACTTATAAACTAACTTAAATGCAGAACAGATACTAAGTCCAGCCCCCTCAGCAATTAATTTATCACTGTGAGAGAGGAAACATACATTTCACTAATGATACTTTTTCAACAATGCCGGTAATTGAACCTGGGATTATTATCTCAATAGGCAGACACGCTACCAACAGATCTAAGGTGTCGGAAAAATTTACTTAAAAAATGTCTTTGAGAAATGTATTGAAAACCAGCAGTTTTTGAGCCAAACATATGGTGTCGAATTTATAGTGGAATTGCTTTTAGACAAATTAATGGGAGCTACAACTACTTTTAAGCCAATTCGTTTTGATTTTATACTAGCAGAAGAACCCGGCCTTTCCCGGGGTAACCACGCAATGCATTGTATAGCTACCTCGGACAACGCTTCGTTTTGCTTCAAAAAGATAGAACAAAAATCTTATCGTTTTATTTCTTCAGACGTGGTTAAAAAATATTTAAAATATGATCAAAAATTTAAAATTCCAGCTTCGAGCGCACATGTTTGTCCACAGGAGATAGCGATTTTAAAATTTCAGTCCTTTGCAAGAGGTAGATATAATTCATTTCTCATGGCAGACAAACTAATTTTTTGGCATCGAGTCTGTTCAAGTTGTATGCATTCATTTTATTAATAAAGATTAGAAAAATATAAACTCATATCCAATCTTTTTTCAGCACCACCTTTTATTACGCGTTTGGGTTGAACACATTTGTACTAATCACGCTAAAGTGCTAAGGATTAGGAAGGTTGGATTTTGAGGAAATGTATCCGTGTTTGCGTGGAGGGAGAGTGGAAAACATTTTAGGAAGAACTGACCTCTGTCCACACAATTGATATTCTAACCTCAATCTCACCATCCTTGGCAGCCCAATCTATTGTGAGACTGACGCCCTAGACCTTTTGTTTACCGAAGCATGTCCCAATATTATAAATCTATCAAACTACTGATACACTTACTTACATTCTTACTCTGTGGCATTAGAAGTGCAAAATTTCATTGTTGCACTTAAAACGTATGGCATCTAAACCTTTCTTGAGCTAGTTCTATCCAGTCCACCTCAATACACCCTATCCCTATCTTGAGCCAGTTATATCCAGTCCACCTCATTAAACCCTATCCCATCTGCGTCTAGGTCTTCCCAATGGTCTTTTCCCATTGAGCATACCATTCAAAACCTCGAACAATTTTCTAGATTCTTCCATTCGTGCTGCATGTCCTGCCCATGTTAATCAACGAGACTTGATTATCCTAACAATATATTGTTATGAGGACAGGGTATGTAACTCATCAATAAGTAACTTATTTCACTCCCCAGTACCCTCCTCCCTTTTAAAACCAAATATATTCCTAAGCACCCCTTTTCGAAAGTGACACACCAACATGATACAATGTTGTAATGAGTTAGGGTGCCCTAGTCTTGTAATTAAATCTGTATTTGGCAATGAGGTTGAAGAATCTCTTGTGGTGGTCAAAATTTTATTCCTTTTAAACTATATTTAATTAGCTCTACTATTTAGATAATTTTATATTTATTTATCACCGCGTTTTACTACCTGTTCATGATGTACGTATAGTATTTGATAATTACTCTAATAGGGTAGGAATGAAAAATGAACCATTTAAGAGGAAATCTACCAGCATTTGCGTGGAAGGACAGAGGGAAAACATTTAAGAAAATCCACCCTCAGTAGCCAGACCGGAATTAAAACCCCAACCTTCCCGTTATGAGCAGGCCTATCTATTACGAGAGTGACGCTTTAGAACGCTCGGCCAATGAAACGGGTTCCTCTAAACCTCCAAACCCGATTGAACATACTTAAAATAAGAAATATGTTTTCAATATTAAAAAAAAAAAGAAATAGCACAGAATTAACAACAATTTCAAACATATACAGAAATAAATACTTCTAGAGCAAAATATATATTTCTCGGAATTCTACTACTTGAGATAATTTCTCAATATCATCTGTTTAGTTGGCTGCATGCTCTAAGGCGTAAATCTCGTGTTAGACTTGACAGACGATGACAGGTAGATCGGGTTTAAAATCCCGCTCGAGTGTACTGAAGCTGAGTTTAAAAAAAAGTTCTGTCTTCACGTAAATACGGGTATATTTCTTATAAATTCAACCTTTCTTTTCCCTAAATCATTAGAGTAATTAGTATAAATGCGTATAGCCTTAACAGGTAGTTAGACAAAAGGATTAATTTAATTTTAAAAATTGCAATATCGAACGTAGCATAGACCTATTGCCAAATAAGTTTTGGTTAAGCTGAAACCTTTAAATGAATGTATTACTACTGAACATATAACAGCTATTATAAATGGAGGAAAGTTCATCTTATTTATCAGGAATTTTCGCTAGACTAAGTGAAAAGTTTCCTTTTCTTGGCACCACTTTTCTCATAGAGAACAGCAAACTCCTAATGATGGCATGAAATTAATTAATCTAGCTAATGGGTTTAAAAGTAATCTTAAGAAAGTTTGCCCAATTCATCACACTTAAAAAACAACAGGAAAACTATATATAAATGATAATTTACAAAGTCCAGAGCCGTGCCAAGCCGTGTACCGACACCCCCGAGGGTCTAAGAGCCACGTTAAGCCGTGTACCGACACATCCGAGGATCTGAGGACCGTTCCAAGTCGTAGACTAACATACCCAGGACCTAAGAGCCATGCCAAGCCATTGTCTGACATATCCAAGGACCTAAGAACCGTTCCAAGTCGTGAACTAACACATCCGAGGACCTAAGAGCCATGACGAACCATGGACTGACACACCAAAAGACCTAAGAACCGTTCCAAGTCGTGGACTAACACACCCGAGGACCTAAGAGCCATGCCAAGCCATTGTCTGACATAAACCAAGGACGTAAGAGCCTTATAGTTGTGGACTAACACACCTGAATACTTTCAAAGTGGACTGAAATAGTCGAGTACCTAGCCCAAGGTGACGAAAACTTAATCTTATGCAAGCTATCCTATCTTGTCCCCACATTAGTTCTCGTCTAATCCGTCTCTGGGGTTAAATTCTGTGTACTTTTACGAATACATTTCGCCTGCTGTCAAGAAATGTAAAACTCAGAATATACAAAACGATTATTTATTCCCGTTGTTCCCTATGGATGTGAAACGTGGTTTCTTACCTTAAATGACGAAAATAAATTTAGGGTGTTCAAAAACAAGGTCCCTGGGAAGCTATTTGGTCCAAAATGAAATTAAGATTATGGAGTTTTTAGGTGGTTTTATAATGATGAACTATATATCTTGTACTAATCATTAGTCATTGTTAATTTAGTTTAATCTCGCAGGTTACGGTGGGCATAATATGCAGCGCGAATTGAAGAATCTAGAACCATGTTCAGGGTACTGATTAGCAGACCTAATGGTAAGAGACCATTGGGAAGACCTAGACGCGAATGAGAGGATAACATTCAAATGGACCTTAAAGAGATCAAGTGTAATGAGGTGGACTGGATAGAACAAGTTCAAGAAAAAGATAGGGTGTAATGAAGTTGAACTGATATTTACATATTTAGACTGACCGTGTGTTTTATTGACCGTGAATCTTCTGGTAGGGCCGAGTAGCGAAGCCTGTCTGGCAAAGATTGAACTAAAAATTATTTCTGTATTACTTTCTCAATACGTGGCGATCTGGACAGAAATTAATGGAACTAAAGTTTTAATAATTTTTTCTTAATAATTGAATCTCTAGGCACGTATTTTTAATGCAATTAATTTATCTGTTATGGTTTTTTTTTTCCTTTTTTGGTTCCTTTTGTTTATATCTTATTTTAATGTATTTAGTAAAGGTCAGCGGTAACAACTATAATGCCATTGGTCCTTTTTTGTCTTTCGTTCTTGTCTCTGATTGGCCTCTCCTGACACACGATTTCCTGTCGGTGGAGGTGACGCCATTATCTCGTCCACTCTTTTCCCGGACCTGATTGACATGAGACGCTAAATTTTCTCTTGTTGCTTTTGTGGGGTTTTGATCATAAATTTAGCATGTAGTCACTTTCTTTTCAATTTTATATACTATGGGATAAAGGTCCGTGTAGTTTTATTTCCCTAATTTTACCTTTAAGGTTTATTTATTTTTGTATCTTTATGTAACACTACAATTAGCTACAATGGGACCTGGTTTTTGTGTTCTACTATATAACTGTCATTAAGGGCATTAGGCATTATGGTTAGACGTTATTATTATCATTATTAATTGGTTTTTCTCTTATCTTTTACTAAAGAAATCTTCGTTTGTTAAATAATGTAACAAATCGGTAAAGTTATGGTAATGTAAATCTTTTCTTCTTTTCCTTAAATTAATAGTAAAATTTCGTTTTTTTGTAACTAATAAATTCTAAATCTTTCATTTTTATAAGCAGATTATTATTTAAAGATCCCTTTGGGAAACCACGTGTTTAGTGCAAACCTCTAAATCTTCCCTGTTTGTAAATTAGTATTTTATTTGTGCGCTATCTTTCAGTCTAGGTGAAGTCTCCCACTTTAGTTTGAGCTAGGAAAATATCCATAGTATAGGTAATTTTATGCCTTTTAAAGTAATTGTCTAAATGTGTAGTTTTTCTGTAAAAGGGGAAGTTTGGTTAGGGGTGCACATAAAAGCAGACATGTCCACTAAGGTAAGAAATTATTACTGGCTACCTTTCTAGTTTTTTTTAATCGTCGAAACCAGAAGTTACCTTTTAAACAATCTTAAAACTTAAGAACAATACTTGCAATGAAGAGGAACTCGGTACAAGGTGGACTGGATATAACTAGCTCAAAATAGGGATAGGATTTAATTAGGTGGACTGGATAGAACTAGCTCAAGATAGAGATGTGATGTAGTGAGGTAAACAGGATAGAACTAGCTCAAGATAGGGATAGGGTTTAATTAGGTGGACTAGATAGAACTAGCGTAAAATAGAGATATGGTGTAATGAGGTTGACAGGATAGAACTAGATCAAGATTAGGTATAGGGTGTATTGAGATGGACTTGGTAGAACTAGCTCAATATAGGGATAGGTGGCGTACTTTTGTAAGTGCGGCAATGAACTTTATAGTTCCTAATGCCATAGAGTAAGTAATTATAAGTTATCAATCGCTGTAAAGTCACACGGCTTAAAATACAATGGTCTGTGTCGTTTTCTCGAACTACTTCTTTATTATCTTTAAGCTTATACACCCTTTCGCTCTTAATTTTCAACCCCCCTTTTTTATGTCAATAAGAAAGAGGGTAAATAAAACTACGAAAATTCTTTTCTCAAGGTATAGATAAAAGCTCGCTGCTATTTCTCAAATACCTTAACTTTTTTGTGGTGAGCCTATCAAAACATTACTATATTTGTTAGAGTAAGGCAAAATTTAGAGCCCCTTTTCATCAAGCCTAGTCTCATAGCTCGATGCTTAAAAATTTATTAAAAATGAACTAATTTCACATTTTCCCACATTTATTTCTATTAATACAACTCAAAGTATTGAGTTGTTGAGAAAAAAGAACCCTGTTGGAACATTTCAACTTTGTTTTGAACTGAGACATATTTTAAAATAACGCATCGTATAATTTAAATATTGCGTTATAGCTGAACGTCTTTGTGGCAATTACTCGCTTACCTAGGCGGGCCTGCCCCCCTTAATACTAGGTGTGTCTATCACATTTAATGTAATCCGAATAAGGGAAATTTTTGGCTCGACTAATACATACTTCGGTAGGTTTGATAAGCACAGCTCTGCAGACGGGCTGTGTATTTTAATGATGAAATTCAAGTTTTGACTTGAAACCAAATAAATTTCACTTTTTCTAAATTAGCTTTTAGATTTAAATAATTTTATCTCGTAGTATTTTATTTTGAATTGATTAATAGGATAACGATTTGAAAAGATTCAATAAATAAATGAAAATGCAGTTCACAGAAGAAACCTTAGAGGTCGCTTGTATTTATTGATCGATTTCAAAGGCTATAAATGGTATAATTTTAATTTTTTAAAGTTTTGGATGTTGTAAAATATTCTAAAAAAAATTACTATTTGGCTTGGGTTGTAAACTATAAATAAATATCTACTAGAATTAATTCACTATTATAAATCGCTTGTTTTGATAAGAGTTCAATGAATACATTATTTAAAGTAAACTAGTAAAGTTTTATATTTTATAACGGACACTATGTTATACCATCCTTTATAATTAAGTGTATGAGTTTTGTAATAAAATTTTACGTAATCCTCACCCTACATTTATTCATCTTTGTGGGAGATGTAGAGTGAGAGAGTAAAACATTTCATTGATTTTATAAATAGATGGGGAATTGGGACAGAACCATCGAGTTTTTATGGCTGACATTTTATCTTGCTAAATGTAAATGGAGAAACTGAATTAGTTTACCTTTCTGTTATCTAATTTTGATTAGAACAAGATTTGAGTGGATTACAATTACAAATGGGTTTTTGAATTATTTGCTTTCTGTCTGCTTTTGTTTGCTTAGTTCTTCACGTTTTATGTAAACTCGACCAGATGTTCATCCTATATAAACAAATTCGTCAAAAAACAAAGACAAAAAGATAATGATAAAAGTGATCGGGACTTTAAAAAAGAGAATTTGTATCTACAGCCTGGAAAGTAATGACTATTTTGTGGTATTGTTTTGTAGTTTATTTTAGGTTGATAATTTTATTTTATTTCTGATTAGGTAAAATATTTTTTTATAAAAAAGACTTGTTAACAATGGATTTGTTCAAGTCGATGTAAGGTCTCGAGGGGACGCCAATGTGTATAGTCAATGATATTTATTATTTTTGAAACGTACTTTTTATTTAGCTATTATTATATTGTATATTTCATTCTGAATGTTAAATTAAAAGTATCAACAAAGTAACTTCATTACTTATTCTTGGTAGCGCAAAAGCGGGGAAAACAAAATGAAGTGGGCACGGGGGATAAAACGCGCCTCGGTGGCGTAGTTAGCTGACGCGCTAATTTAGTGTTGAGCTAAACTCCCGAGGGCGGGGAGATCAAGGTTTGAATCTCGTTCGGGTGAACTGGGGGTGGTTTTCCTGAAAAAAATCCACTCGCCCTTCACTTAAATGCGGGTTCATTTCCTCTATATTAAACCTTCCCAATTCCTAACCCATTAGCGTAATTAGTACATAAGTGTATAAATCGAATGGTTAGTAAGGCGTGGTAAGGCTTATGTTCGAATCCCTTCCAGGTGTTGATACGTGGTTTATCCTAAATAGTTTCTCACGTTCCATTCACGCAAATGTGAGTACACTTGTTTAAATTCTACCTTATTCTTCCCTACATTATTACTGTAAAGTCACATAATTTGGTCAGGTAGTACGATTTAAAACACTAAAAATAAAAAAAGCTACTAAAGCGTTTCCACACTAGAAACCAACTCCTTTTTACTTGAGTCTAAAACCCACTACTGTGTAAAGTCTCTGCTATTGAAAACTACTCCGTTCGGTTCTAAAAACCATGGTGCAACAGTTCAAGACCATAAAAGGATGTTACCTGTTTTAATCAATATCGATAGTCTTAAATATGTGGTCCAACACATCTGCTCAGTCGGAAGTGTTCGATTCCCGGCAAGGACGAGTAATTTATCACTGGTGAAATGTGTAACATTTGTAAATTTGAGATAATTTCCATATGAAATATATTCTATGAAATTATCGCATTCGATTATATTCAGTAGTTCTCTAGTTAGAAGCAAACATGTAAGTACAGAAACCCCTTAATAAGGATCTATGGATTAAAACAACCAATTAAACTAAAATATTATTTCTCTTTGGAATTAGTTTTGAAATGTATTCTGTAATAACTCTTTAGATTTGTATTTAGATAAATAATGAATTCTACATTCAAAAGGAGAAGTGATCATTGATCACGCGTTTAAATACAAAATATTTAATAGAACATATTTTTTTAAGTCAACTTATAGAGTTCTGTTAAATCGTTCCATGATGACTGCCTTTACACCCAAATCATTGGTGATGAAGTAATACAAGCTTTTTTTATTTTTATTATTTATTTATTTTAGAAAGCCGTATGAGACATGAAGTGAACTCTTTCCGGTTCTACGTTTGTAAACTTAGAGGGCTTCAAGTCCTATTTGTTTGAAAATGTACTGAAAGACGTCAAATATGTAGGCCAAAGTCATAATTCACACAACACTTCCCCCAAAAATTTATAGGCCTACTAAAATTACAAAATTATTCTTATTTTATTTTTACAACTTAAGTTTCCATTAGCAAAATGTCAAGAGGAAATCAACACCCAGTATTACAACGCATTACAACTTATTTCATAGGCAAGGAAACAATAATAAACACCTTTCGTTGGTATTTAATGGGATTTTGCTCTTCTTCTTGTTTTTAGTTTGTGAAGATATTTCTCTCTTCTATAATTCAATGCCATCATGAATTAAATTGATTTTTTGGGAAAGAATCTATGGTAAAACCCCAATGCTTTATGTAGGACATTAATATACGTTCAAACTTCTATGCTGGCGGCCGGGGTTCAATCCTCGGTCCCGGCAAAAGATTTATCTGATTACCAAACCCTTCCTTCACCTCTGACAAGACATCTTGTGAATGTGAGGAATGCCAGGCCTCCACCGTGGTTCGGATTCCACGTTAAACTGTAGGTCCTTAATTTCATCTCACAATCACCCTACCATTACACATTAGCGTAAGTGCGTATAACCCGAACGGGTAGTAAGACGCGGTGCTAATAATAATAATAATAATAATAATAATAATAATAATAATAATATACGTTCAAAAAAAATTCGACTAAACGTTGGAGTTGTATTGATAGGCCTTGCCCAGGTTTAATTACCACTAACGGTGAATACGGTATCGTCAATGAGGGAAAACATTTTTTTGTGCTTTAAATCGCTGAGAGTGAATTCGGAAAAACGTATTTTTAACTGTAAAAAATGTGTTTGGGAGGATCTAGCATCTATTCTTCAAATATATACACATAAATTGTATGGATCATTGAATGCAGGATTGGATTTTGTGACAGAGATTCAGCAATTAACATCAATGAAATCTTCTGTATATAGACCACTCAATGTGATCTCAATCTTTACCATCCAACCGAAGAGGAATAAAACTATCCAGAGATTTATTGGATGGTTTTCTCTTCATTGATGGTGGTTTATGAAATCGTATAATGGCATTTTTGAATAAACTGGAACAGGAATGCTTAGCAAAATATGGTGATTTTTCGGAGATGGAACTTTTAATATCTTTCCTCGTCAATTCAGTCAGATTTATAGCATTCATGCTGATGTTGAAAGTACCAAAAGTTCTATTAATGTTATTCCTGCAATATACGTACTGCTACCAGACAAGAAGAAAAACGCGTATGCCTAAGAGAGATTTTTCACTCCTATCAGAGAGAAAGTTTCACTATGGTCCCCGAATTATCTAAAAATTGATTATGAAACTGCAACAATTCGAAACTTATCAAACACTTTCCAAATACAAATCGGGGTTTGAATCCCGATTGGGTATTTGGATATATTTACTTTAAAGCTCTGCCTTCCTCCTCCCTAATCAATTAACGTAATTAATGTAGGCCCTGTGCGTAAAACCCAAACTGGTACTAAAACACGCTAAAAATAAGCCAATCTACACTTATTTTTCGGAAAAAGAATCAAATAAGAATATGAGAAAGTTGTTTAGGACCATTTATTTAGTTTGTAAATCCACGTCTTATTTAACTTTGGGAATTTTGTACCGTGAGGCATGAACATCTAAAAATATGAGTTAGTTCTTAAACAAATGCTATTTTTATTTTTTGGATAATTTCTTTTCTTTAATACAAGCGAAAATAAACTATAACAATGATATTTTTCATAGCATTGGTATTTTTTTATAAATACTATCGTGTGTTGTGATTACATTATTTTGTTGTTGATTGATTTTATGAATAAAGTAGGAAATATAACGTTCTTAACTCAATACGATTATATTTTCTTAGACAATATAACGGCAATATGCCTGTGTTTGTATCTGGTTAAATAAAGAGGTTTAGTTTACCACACTGGTATCTAGTGTTTTATTGGAACAAGAGTTTCGAATGGGATGTAAAATACAACTGAGTTTTTGTGTTGGTTACATTAAGTCTGCTTCTTAGATTAAACTGACCAAGTAAACTCTTCGTTCAAAACACAAATACAACCTCGAAAAAACAATTACGGAATTTATGAGGATTCTAATCATGAATTTTAAGCTCTAAGACATTTCCCCGGATTTGATGTCTTCGGTAGGTTTTCTCAATTGTTTCTTATTTATATATAATTTGACTATATTACCTCTTTTTTAAACCGCTTTTTACAACCTTTTGAGGCTATACGCCTATGTATTAATAACTCTAATGTGTCAGGGATTAGTAAGGTATAATTTCGATAAAGTGTACCCACATTTGCGTGGAAGAAGAGGGGGGGAAAAACATTTAAGAAAACCCAACCACTGCAGTATACACGACTGGGATCGAGCCTCGATCTCCTCATCATCGGCAACCAGTCTCTTGTGAGAGTGACGCCTTAGACCGTGTGGCCACTGAAGTTGGTAAATAGCTCTGTTGAACCAATGAAAGCCCAAAGAGTAACATCCCTGCTCACGGAACTTAGCTTTATTTTATTCAAAATCACGTCACGTTTGTCAGTAAAAGTGAAATAATGCAAATATTTAATTACTTGTATGTGCGTAAATTAAATTCAATTATTAATCTTTAAGTAATTCTCCACCATCGGCAACATTCAATAAAATAGTTTAATTTTTATTTATGATTAATTTTATCATTAGCAGAATAATTGTTTTAGATTATATTGAAATTCGAATGGAAATACGAGTAATAAGGTCGAACAAAGATAGTTGATGGATTTTTAAAAATGTTTATGAATATTTAACATTTATTTTTAATGGACATTTGGACTGTGATATTGAAGGGCGGCGGAATATATTTTTCTATGGGGAGGCCCGCTCTGTACAATAAAAGTTACATACGTATCTATAGATCCCCTGATCGCCATATTTCAACGCTATTGAGAGAACACAACACAAGCTAACGTGCTATATTCTGATGCAATACAAAAAGGGTACTACGCAGAAATGCCTTCTCGATTTGGGCGGAAGAAATTATAATTTTTAAATGTATTACTGTAGTTTATGCTGTGCATGTACAGTAATATATACATACTTACCTAATCACGCCCCTCCCTTATGGAGTAGGCAAGAAACTGTGCAAATGGCTCAAAAAATAACTCCGTACTTAATCCATCCTCACTAACTTCCTCCACACTTATCTTGCCTACTTACTTCTCTTCAACAACATCCATACAACAAGTCATACCTGCTCTTTTATTCTTAAAACTCTAAGTATTTCTTTTTTTCACACATTCGTATACCACATTTAGCCACGTTTTACATGGCCTGCCCCTTACTTTTGATCTACACATTCTTCCATCATATATTTGCTTCGTGGCTCGATCCACACTCATCCTCTCAACTTGCCAATGTAAGACGCTTCTTTCACACTGACATATTAGATTCCCTTTCAAACCGCACTCCTTCAGCACCCATTCATTACCTACTCTGTCCACAAGAGATTTCCAACAAACATTTTTTTAAATATCTTGTTCCAACTATATTTACCTTACTCTTGTGTTTCTCCTGATAAACACACGCTTCACATTCATACAACAATGTTGGAGTTAACACATTTTTATATACTGCCATCTTTCCTCTTTCGATAATCCATTCTTTGCAGTGGTTCACATACATCCAAATACTCTTCGAGATGCATTCACCCATCTGTCAATTTCACCATCTATCCTTCCATTGTTACAGAACATTCTGCCCAGATATACAAAATCATTCACTTGTACTAACAGTTATTCATTTATTCTAAGCCGACAATCATTTCCTGATCCATTCTTATCAAAACTATCACCTTAGGGGTACATTTAAGCAAAGATACATTCTACTTGTCGCCACATTCAAACTATTTAATGCATTCTGCAAGTCACTCTCATTCTCAGCCGTCAATACGGCTCATCTGCATGTAGTAGCAATATCACATTCGTATTAACCATTTATACACCAACCACGTCCTCACAAGCATCCCTCATACACGTATCAACGAATACATTAAACAACCATAGATACATAACATAACCTTGTATAATACCATGTTCAGTGTCAAACCATTTAATTAAAGTTCCATCCTACCTAATGCACGCTTTACTTCCATCATACACCGCATTGCACACCCCAAATTTTGTCAGCGGCTTTTTCACCCACCCTCTCAATTAAAGATCTTCCAAAAACGTTTCCTGGAATATTCAACAAACAAATTTCCCTATAATACATTTGCTCATTCTTACTGCCTTCGCTTTTACACAAAGGAACATTGACAGCATTCATCCAGTCGTTAGCAACATTTGAAATCCCAGCACACACAATGAACAACGCACACATGCCCTCACACTAAAGCCTTTCAATTGTGATTCCATATACGCCCATAGCTTTGTCATTCTCAAACACTTTCATAGCTTTTAACACCTCAGGCTCGTTAATTATTTCCCCCCTCATGAGATTTTCACTATTTTCTGTTAATTTATTTAAGTTTTCACCATAAAATTTCTCAAAATACTCCCTCCATCACTCTCTTATATTGTTTTCATCCAAGATCATCTCACCACGTTCATTCTGAATGCCATAGAGCATGCATATAATACCACTATAGTTGATTCTGCACGTAATTTAAACATACAATATTAAATTAATAAACATAATACGTGTATGCATGATCAGAATATGTTTTAATAATTGTGATAGTAAGTTTTATAATAAAACTTACATTCCAGATGGCGTGGACATTTCGCTAAATATTCAAATACATAAACAGGAGTGACCCGCATCGGTTGGAACGTGGTATGAATGTCATTCTCGTTTGGGTTGGTTTGCCGTTGCCGGCAAGGCTCTAGTTAGAATCCCGAAGGTGTGTACTAAAGATCAATTTCTCCTAATTGTTTTTGTGCAGATTTGGTGAAGACTGTAGTGGTTTTCACTCCTGATGGACCAAAGAGGTCGGCGTTCAATCCTGACATGGTGCACCAGGTATGGTTTATTCCATTATGTGGTAATTTATCTTTTCTATACGTTAATGTTAGAGAACTTTATCTAAATGTTTCCTACTATTCCTGATTTTTTCCTTTATTAGAAGCTATGGATAATCCCAAAAAAAAGTAGTAAATTAGGTAGCTCATTAAAATTGTTTACAGGTAGTTAATTAACTTATAGGAGATTGGTTATTCTTTTAGTTAGACTCATTTGAAAACTCTCCCTTTTATTTGTATAACTTTTCTCAAAACACAATAATCTGACCTAACCACCACTCATATATCTAGCCTAAAATTCAACTAGTTAATCCCAAGCTAGTGGAAAAGTTTAAGAAAGCTTTTAAATAAGTGAAAAAAGTCGAAGATAAGGTTTTGGTTGCTGTCACATAATACTAAAGAGAAAGGTTTAGCGAAAATAACAAGGAACATTATGTTATTTTACGCAAACATATCTGAATGTATTTATGCTTACGCTATAGGTGTTATTTAATTACATGGTTAAAATACTGTTTAGTATATATACTAAAAATGATTATACGTTGATATCATATTCAGTGAGACATCTCAAATACGCTCATAATAAATATAAGCTTTCTTCGTTTTTCGAAATATCTTAAAGATACTACGGCTATTGTTTGTGTAGAAGTCAAAGCAAAGGATACTTGGCCTTCAACTTCGACTTCGACATTTCTACGTTTTTCACACCCTTTCTTAGATACTTGTTTCACCTTATGTTGCCAAGAATGTAGAATCGGACTGACGTACCTCTTTCATTTAGTTTTGCTTGGTATTTCTTTTCCTTCATGTTCGATTCAGAACGCTTATGTGGGCTAATGGTCTGTTTTTCTGGCTGGAGACCTTTGTCTCAGCTTCTATTCCCGGCCATCCCGGATTTTCTTTGAAGCGATGGATCTGAAACGGTTTCAACTTAGCTTTGTGAGGACAAATGAGGAGCTACTTGAATAAATAATAGCTGATCTGGTCTAGAAAACCGAGATTGATAGCTGGAGGGTTCGTTGTGATGACCACATGACACTTACTATCATGCTAAGTTGGCACTATCCTCACCAACAAACGGCCGCTATCTTGGTCAGCATTATTATTATTATTATTATTAGCGCCGCGTCTTACTACCCGTTCGGGTTGTACGCACTTACGCTAATGTGTAATGGTAGGGTGATTGTGAGATGAAATAGAGGCTCTACAGTTTAATGTGGAATCCGAACCACGGTGGAGGCTTGGCATTCCCCCACATTCATAAATCCGTGCCGGGACCACAGTTTGAACCCCGGACCCCAGCATAGAAGTCTGACACCTTACCACTAGACCACCAGTTACCTCAGTCGATATTGCTTTTAAGCAGGTTGATGCCATGTACTTTTTTTTAAGTTGGGATGGAAGGGGATACGAGTTTAAGGGTCAGTATTTTTGCGGTTTTTATAGCATAAGGAAGTGCTGGCTAAAATAAACAAAATGGTCTCTCAGTAGATACGTTTAGTTTAATTTTCTACACTTATAATATTATCAGTTCTTGAATGTTTGCCAGGGGCAAAATAGAATATGACTAGGATTTTTGTTATCTTTCCTTAAAAGCTCTGTTCAATTTCTACTATACCCATGGCAGTTTTTTATTAGCACCACATATCTTACTACTCGTTCGGACTATACGCTTATGTATTAGCTACACTTTTTAAAAAAATTAGATTATTCCTGCTCTAGCTTTTTGACACACAGGTTCAGTGGCTGTTCCTGCCAGTCTCTACCAAAAAATATGAGTGAGAAGACGAGAAAACCGGAATATCAATTGAAAAATTAAATAAAACAACCACATAACATACTTTTCCTTTTTTTTTATAGCACCACGTCTTACTATTTGTTAGGTTATACGAATAGGTACTAATTATGTTAATGAGTTAGGGATGAGGAAGATTTGTATTTAGAGGACGTGTATGCTTACCCTCCTTTGCGTGGAAAATGAGTGGAAAACTATTTAAGGAAAAACACCCTCACTAGACTCGATTGAGATCCGAACCCCGATCTCTTCGTCATCAGCAGGCCAGTCTAACACGAGAATGACGCCTTAGAAAATTCACTGACGCTGGCGATAAGTTTTTTTATTTTATGTACAAATTTATAAGCTGATATATTTTGTATAGCTAGTATAGATTTATGGGAAATATATGTGTGGATACACGCTAATTATCTAATTAGAAATAATTGTAGCAAAAATTTAGGATTGAACAGTGAAATAAGTGCATAGATTAATAGGATATATTTTGATAATAAGATATATATTTTAATTGTCATTACTTATTCGATTGGTGATATTGCATAGAATTTATTTAAAATATAATATTTATTTCTATAATTGCTTTTAGAGGAAACTGTATCATTATTGTTGAGTTATTTGTAAATTTACTAAGTAAATTTACTTTGTACAATTGAATCGACTTTAAAATGTAAAACACCTCTTTCAAATGGTATGTTTTCTTGCGAGTATGCTGACCACCCAACATTTATTCTAGGTGGTCTAAGAGTACAGGATGAAGAGTATCAGTCTTTTTGGTAAAGGATTAAATACTATCCATATCTATTAATCGTGAAATTAGATCAATGACTAATCTTAAAGCAGAAATCGTATCCAAGTGCAGTTTTCTGAATTTTATCTATTTATTTAGCACCGTGTCTTACTACCCGTGTGGGTTGTACAATATTCTTCACTATTAATTCGATAAAAGGTAAATAGGGATACATAAATTTAAGAATTCATGCTAAAATATATGCTTATATTTGTTTTACTTTTGGTAAAAGGTCTTCTAATAAAGAATACAAAATATCGCACTTTACTTCAAAGATCCGTTATCCATTTAAATCACGCATTTTCCATGTTGAGAGACGTAATCTTATGTCAATAAATATTATTTTAAGAATTTTTTTTAGAAATTTTACTTTTAAAATATCCTATTTGATTTATTCCAATGAACCTCGGGACATAACATTGAAATTATTTTTCTACTAAGACAATAATGCGTGTTTGAACCCAATAAAAGTGAATAAATATAGGATGGTATGTATATATTTTTTCAAATATTTTCTTATACTTATTTGCTATTTTTTTTACTATAGAATATAAATCAATGGGCAGGTCCCAGGTGTTTCTCCAAACCCAAACAGAGAACAACTAAAAACCAGTAAGTACAACCGAGCTTCATTAACCAAAACATTCAGAGAACGAAAATAATTATTTTATAAAAAGCTTTACTTTGATTTTTTTTAACTAACAGATTACCCACCTCGGTGGCCACCTGATCTAACACGCTACTCTTACAGTAGACTAGACTGCCGATGACGGGGAGATTGAGGTTCAAAACCCGTTTGGATGCACAAAGAGTGGTTTTACATTCTCCCTTTATGCAAATATGGGTATACTTCCTTTAAATATAAACTTACTAATCACTAAAAAAAATAACTTAATTAGAATATAAGCGTTTGATCTGAACGAGTAGTAAGATGCGGTGTTGATTATATGCGTTTTTTTTGGTGCCAATTTCAAGAATAAATTTGGTCCCAAAATATAACTGGTATATTCAATAAAGTTTTCATCCCCCATTTTGGTTTAGTTGGATGGCTATAATAATACAAATGAATTTTGTCAATCACTAATCAAAAGGTACAAATTCGATTTTCTACTTAGTATTTGCTAAAATGCACTTCTTAATAATAGTTAGTATATATCAGTATATAAAATTAATTTGTATGGCTCAGTTTTGTTATTTTGACAAGAATTAGTCAATAAATTGGTGTTTGTTCACGAATGATGCGCTACTTACTATAATAAAAATAACATGATAAATATAAAGAATTTGAAATCTTACCTTCTTTGACGTTGAAGGATGTTGAAATGAAAGAAGCGTTGAAATGATAACAGCTCCGTCAAGCGGTGTCAGTACACAAAATGCGAACAGATGAGGAAGGGTTGAAGGCGAATGAGCCACTCTTATGATTTTGGGCCGACCGGAGCGCACCGTATAAATATATGTATGGAAGGGGAGAGTAGTTGGTGTTTGCAGGAGGGGGGTGGGGGGTGAATCAGGACACAGAGTGGGTGGTTCAATCAGTAGAATGGCGTGGGAGAAGTGGAGGTGGATAGCCCGGGAGAGTGGGCAGAAAGAACACTAAAATGGAAAAGAAATATAAACCCCAAATTAATTTTATGTTATCTTTTCTTTTGTTTTCAGTATATAGTAAAAAAAAAAAAAAATTGGGCACACAATTTGTTAAAAATAAAACTATTATTTACAATAACCTTTAATGTATTTGTAGTTTAAAAAGTAGCCAATTCAAAATTTTGAATGTTTAAAAAATGTAAATAGTATTAAAAGCAAATACAAATCTTAACCCAAAGTGTTAATTTCTATTTTTTTAAAAAGGCAGTAAAATACGTAAGGAAATAAGATCACTTTTGCTAATTAAAAAAGTTTCAGACGGTGGCGGTTAACCCAATTAAATGAATTCTTATTTTATTTGCAATGGATGTCCACATTTATTTTTATAAGCCTACACTTAGCTCGCTTTGGTTTTTTAGCATCTGGGAATTCGTAACTACTGTGGAGTCTGTATCCCACATCCAACTGAATTGACCGCTCTTTTTAGAAATGGCCTCAGTCATACAAAAGTAGTTTCCATAATTCCCTGCGGATAGGACTCCAAATTCTGCAAAGAACACTTAAATCACTATATTGACTACACACATTTCTGGTGATCCGACTGAAGTCCTTTCAATGTCAAACAATTTAACATCCTTTAAAATGGTGGATTTTATTTCTTTACTGACATATTTTATACAGAGAATGATTCAACTAGAACTTGAACATAGGTACCACCCACTGTGGTGAACGAATGGTGTAAGGTGGTCCTTAGACGATCAATATATTGTGAACAATTATTATTAACTTTTCTTTAGACAGTTCAATAAATCAAAAATAGAATTGTGCAATAGTTCAGTTTATTCATACGGATGAGGATTATGTAGCCATTTCTTTGGCTTTTTGTAAACGATAAAAGAAGAGATAAAAGTGGAAAAAGAAACGGATCATTGAAAGACTTATAAACGTCAATGCCTTGAACAATAAATTCCCTCTTTTCAGTTTTATTAGATTTGGCATTCATTTTTTTAACTTGCTTACACTTGTTGAGGCTGGCGTGCTTTATCCTTGGAATCTTGTATTGAACTGAAGCGATAGTGCACAATCGTACCTATAGACACCAGTATTTGACCATTGTGCAATATATTTATTATTATTACTATTATTATTATTGTTATTATTATTAGCACCGCGTCTTACTACCCGTTCGGGTTATACGCACTTACGCTAATGTGTAATAGTAGGGTGATTGCGACATGAAATGGAGGACATACAGTTTAACGTGGAATCCGAACCACGGTGGAAGTATGGCATTCCACACATTCACAGGTTGTGATTAATACACGTCTTGTCAGAGGTGAAGGAAGGGTTGGTCAATCAGATAAATCTGTGACGGGACTGAGGATTGAACCTCGGACCCCCAGCACAGAAGACCAACACCTTACCCCTAGACCACCAGGTCACCTCGCAATATATTTCAAACAGTTATTGATCGATACAATATAATACACAATCGTTCACTACATCCTCTAAAAGATCAATATTATTGTTATTGATCTTCTGGAGGATGTAGTGAACGATTGTACGTTGTATTGTACCAATCAATAACTGTTTGAAATATATTGCGAGGTGACCTGGTGGTCTAGGGAGAGTCTGCTAAAGGCGTCAATAGACTTAGAGTCTAGACTACCGATGATGGGAATATCGGGGTTTGAATCCCAGTTGGGTGCACTGAGGCTGGCTTTTCTTGAATGGTTTTCCACTCCACTTTAGACCAATGAGCATACACTTCCTATAAAATTTAACTTTGCTCATCCCTAACACATTGGCGTTGCGTATAACCTGAACGGGTAGTAAGTCGCGGTGAGAAGATAAATTTTCTTTTTTTAAATGGTTCCTTTATGGAAGACACCTTAGTGAATTATAACCAGTCTTCAGCCAACAAGTAGGCCTGAGAAATTTGAATAAGAAGTTGTAATGATAATTTTAAACGTAACGTTATGTTTTGCCTTTGGCTGGGAGAGCTAAATTACTGTACTATCAATTCTCAGCACCACGCGTTTTCAAATCCCCGTATGGGATTTCAATTGGTGTTTTGACAAGAAGAGTAAAGTTGTACATAATTCACAATGATCAGAAGTTTGCATAAAATAACATATCAGTCCAAATAAATGTTTAAATTACAACAATAAAAAGGTTATGCACATTACATTAAATAGCTAAGTGCGGATCAAAAATACCTTGTTCTGTATCCAGTTTCTAACTTTAATTTTTTATGAATACATAGTGACCAGAAAGTCTGACCACATAGGCAAAGGCCATAAATAGCAGCAAACACATACAAGTGCATTATGTGAAAATCAGAGACAGGAGTCATCTAAAGAAACATATCATTAACCAAAATAAATCAAGTATTGATCCAGTATAAACATATAGCTTTACTTTCTTCACATAGTATTCTGAACAATTCTTGAATATTTGTAATGATTATCATTTGACGATAAACTTTTTTAACTAAGAAAAAAGTGATCATCAAATTCTAGAACGCCCTTGACAGATATCTAAGAAATGTTGCGATTACGATCTGTAAAAATCAAACTATGTTTATACTGGAGCAATATTTTATTATATTTGTCAAAACAATATTTTTGCTATAAAAACTACAAAAACACTTGCAATCACTACCATCCCACCATAAGTAGACCTACTTATATCTTCATTGGTTGTATTCATATATATTGTGGGCTCAATTCAGCCGATGTCAATAGTCTGGGTGAGAATGAAGCAGGTGTTGAGGGGTGAGAATTCTCGCTGCGCTCCTTGCACCAGGTTGAGTCCTTGGGCACTTGGGAGTGCTATTAGCAGCTCTCAGTGATAACACCACTTCTCAGTGAAACAACTCACTTTCAAATTGTTTGTTGTAAAGGGGTGGAGATCTAGATCACAATAGTTCGGGTGTCATCAATCCCGCTCTCTCCCTCTCCAACCCCAACTCACCCTCTTACCCCCTTTCAATTAAAAAATATTTTCAAACCAATAACTAGTTGACGGCATTTGAAGATTGTTTGTTTGTTTGTTTATTTGTAAGGTATTTATTGTTTTGTAAACATCAGTTTTATTACACGGAACAAGGAACATAAATATAATATGATGGAAAACACCAGCCCTGAAGGGCTCTCGAATTCCAGCTTTACATAGAACCATTAACATAAAACACATTAAGGAACAAACATGAAGATTGTTTACAAATATATAATTTGCAAGAATTCGCTTGAACAAGACAAGGAACATTGTAGTATATGTTTTCTCTGTAATTTGCATTCTTAGTAGGATCTTTATGGAGTTGGCTTATGGGAAAGAGGGTTTAGCCACTACCTGAACATATATTTGTGAAATCTGGGTTATGGATACTAGAAGGCCATTTTTATCATTCTCAAGTAAAACCATCATCAAAGTGAACTGTTTTTTTAAAAAATGCCTGCTTGAAAGTGATTATGTCACTTGGGATTGAACGTAGCGAACCTAGTGCTGAAGGACTCAAGCTCTTCCAATGAGCGCAACCGTTTTAACCTGAAGGCTGTGGGTTTGGTTTATACCTTTTCTGTGCACTGGATGGAGCTGTCTGACAGTAGGATAACAAAAAGGGAGGAGGTAAATACAAGTATTTTGTGGAACCCCCTCACCTCCTATTAAAAGACAACATTCAATTCACAAGTATCGATATAAGTTACGCATTTTAATTAAGCTATTGTGGTAAGGGTCCGATAGCTAGAATTTATAGTAAATGTACATCCCATTTGCATGGAGGGATATAGAGAAACCATTTAGGAAAATACATCTTCAATGCATCCTGACACCGGCAAACAAGACCAAATGAGTTTGAAATTTAATCCGTGCACTCCCAGATGGTGGTGGAAGGGGAGAGGGAAGAGGTGTAGCTACATCTGTTACTCTATTCAAAATTAGCTTAGGATTTATAACATACTAGCCCCCTTCCCCGTGAAAAAAATTGTAAAGAATCCTGTAAAACAAAGCTTCAAATCATCCATTATATAAATATAAAAACAAAACTTTTTTTTACTTATTTTTTTGAAAATACAGTCCTACCATCACTGTATAGCCCCCTCCTTCCTTTTATCCTCCCTCCTATTTTCATCTCTTTCCTCTTTCCTCACCCCTACACCCCCCGCCCACCACCCCACCGCCCCCTTCACCAACCCCACTTTCCCTTCAACAACTTTTTTTTTCCAACGACTTTATAATATACTATCGACATTTTTATGAGGAATAAATTATATTTTCAAAATAAAATATAGCCTATGCTACTCGCTGATAATGTAGCTTTAAATTGGTGAAAGAATTTTTAAAATCGGTCCAGTAGTTTTTGAGTTTATCCATTACAAACAAAAAAAACCAACAAAAAATCAAATCTTTCCTCTTTATAATATTAGTATAGAAAATATGATTTTCTCGTTTGGTAAGATTTTATTTTAAACCTATGGTTATGTACAGTACACTGGTGTCACTTGCTGGGGGAGTATGAGGGGACACGACACCCCGCCCTTAATATTCTAAAACGGGACACTCTATATACCGTAAAAGAAACACTAAATGGGTTTATTCTGAAAATTGAAAATCTACATTTGTTGCAATGCGTAATTTGTATTTTTATGTAAATTATATAATTAATTCAGTTATATATTTGCTACTAATTCATTTTTATTCTTTAATCTAAGGTGAAAGTGGGTTCATTCCCTCCTCCCCCCCCACCCCCCACCGCCACCAATAATTAAATTTTATCAAAGCCTATCTCTACTTTTTTTTATAACAAGGAAGGAGGACCAGAAATATATGTGTGGCTGGCTATGTTTGTAGCTTCAAATTTGGCAGCACGATTCTCAAGAACGTCTTGATCGATCACCAGGGGGATGTAGGGCTACATGTGAAGGTGGTTCTTAGCCAGCCAGGTCCTATTACTGTAGTTTACGAGAGAAAAAAAAACTATACCTAGAAAATTAAAAAAAAAAAATCTTAACAAAAATAAAGAAATATGAACAAATTTCAATTAAGGGAAAAATGACACCCTGGATAATGGTATTTAACACTGGCCCCGTATTCAGGGTGTCATTTTTCACTTAATTGAGTTTGATTCAGCCATTGGGACTGATTCAGTGGGCAATCATCATCTATCACTTTGTGGCGCCGCGTAAATATACACATACACATGCACACACATACCCAGTAGACTGCCTTTTAGTGCATTTGAAGCATCATAAATAAATTTGGTATAGTTAAAACTCACCCAAAAATTTACCTTGCTTCATACATTTTAGCACTGGTTTTCGGTGGCAACATGGTCTAAGACGTCATTCTAGCAAGAGACTAGCTTGATGTTGACGGGGATATCGGGGTTGAAATACCGGTCGGATGGATTTTGTTTTTCCCACTCTACCTTCACGCAAATGCGGGTAGACTTCCTCCAAATCCAACATTCATAATTCCTAACGCATTAACATAATTAGTAAAAATGTGGTACTAAAAAAATACAGTTTATCTATTTTAATGGTTGGAGTCAGATTAGAAAATAAATGTTGTTTTAGCACTTCATCCCGTTTGGCTTATGTGCACATGTACGAATTACGCTAATGTATAAGGATGAGGAAGGTTGAATTTAGAGGAACTGTGCCCATCATTGAGTGGAAAACCATTTAGGAAAAACTAGCCTTATTACATCCTAAGGAGATTCGATCCCCGATCTCACCATCACCGGCAATCTAGTCTGACACGGGAATGAGGTTTTACACCATTCGGCCACAGATAGGGGAAACCATTAACTAGCATTTTTTTCTTTGTGTTTATATTGTGACACACAGTTCAATTTAGAGCTTTTAATACAGACTAGCCCACTTCGTTGGCCGTATGGTCTAAAGAGCTACTCTCGTGTTAGACTAGACTGCCAATGACGGAGATATCAAGGGGTAATGAAGGTGATTTTTCCAAGCTTACCCCACTCAGATGCAGGCACACTTCCTATTCATACTACCTTACTCATCTCTAAAACCACTAGAGTAATTAGCACATAAGCGTATAGCCTGAACTTGTAATAAAACACAGACAGATTACTTCCAAAATGAAACTTTAACAGCCTTCTTGGGGAAGTGGGAAATTATGGTTTAATTTCAATGGATTAGTGTTTATCGTTGATGTGATTTAGCATGGACGCTGTGAGCGTGGGGGCGGGAACACACCCTCCTTACAACAATCTTCTAAAATGGAACATACTTCCTACAGAAAAAAAAGAGTGAATTGTTATATTCAAAGAATAGAAAATCCAAATTTGTTGTAATGCATTATTGACTAAGGAAGTTTTTTTTATATAAATAACAAAATTAATTTCATTATTATATTATTGGTGCTATTCATTTGGAACAATTTTTTTTTTTTAAAAATGGGTTTGTTATTGGCCCCCTCCACCTTCCCTAAACCCCAATAATTAAGTGTTAGTGACGCCTCTGGGGCTTGAATTCAAGTCCCATGAAGAATTGTCAATTCTCACTAATAATTCTTTAAAAATGAAATTGTTTGGTCAGGGGAATGCTATGACGCAGCTGAACGCTTATCAAATTTAAATTATTATTTTTATTAATAAATCTAACACCCATATATTTCTCGGCATAAACCTAGGGTAAATTAAGAGGAGGGTGCATTTATAATAAGTATACCAGCATTTGAACAGAGTGAGCATGGAAAAACCACTGGGTTAGATCCTTTCAGGAACACCCCTGCCTCTTTTTTCAGTATCAATGGGCGAGATTTGAACCTAAATATATCTTCCGCTTAGTTCAGTATAGTGGTAAACTTACGCCTTAGACTGCATGGCAAAAAATGCGGGTTATTATTCTTGTAAGCCCTGGACATATTTCAGGTTACCAGACGCCATAGTAGGACATCATTGCAAATCTATTCAAACTAATAGGTTTCGTTCGGAACATTCTCAAACCCATTAAATTGCATTGTAAACTAACCGTTTATCGAAAACTATAGCAAAATTAAGTATAAGCTTTGTAATATTTTTCGTTTCAACAACATTTCCTATAAATCTGAGAGGCTATGTCGTCCATTCCTAACATGTTTTGTACCTATGAGAATGTTAGTCATTTCATCAATGTGATCTGTACCTTTTAAAGCTTTTATAATTTAAAAAAATGTTTTGAACAATGCGACACTTCATTTCATCCACCACATCTTGTTCCTGGAGATTATGACATTTCATCCACCACATCTTGTTCCTGGAGATTTTGACATTGCATTCACTACATCTTGTTCCTAAAGATGTTTTGACATTGCATCTACAACATATTGTTCATAAAGAGGTTTTGACATTGGTCCACCATATCTTGTTCCTGGATATTTTGACATCGCATCGGCAATATCCTGTTCCTTGAGAGGTTTTGACATCGTATCCACAATATCTTGTTCATAAAAAGGTTTTGAGATTGCATCCACAACATTTTGTTCCTAAAGAGAGTTTGACATTGCATCCACAACATCTTGTTCATAAAGAGGTTTAGACATTGCATCAACAACATCTTGTTTTTAAAGAGGTTTTGACATCGCATCCACAACATCTTGTTCATAAAGAGGTTTAGATATTGTATCAACAACATCTTATTCATAAAGAGGTTTAGACATTGCATCAACAACATCTTGTTTCTAAAGAGGTTTTCACATTGTATCCACAACATCTTGTTCATAAAGAGGGTTTGACATTGCATCCACAACAGCTTGTACATAAAAAGGTTTTGACATTGCATTCGCAACATATTGTTCATAAAGAGGTTTTGACATCGCATCCGAAACATCTTATTCATAAAGTTGGTTTGACATCGCATCCACAACATCTTGTTCATAAAGAGGCTTTGAAATTGCTTCCACAACATATTCTGTAATGATTGACAATTTCATCAAATTTGATACATGTTATTTCATGAGCATACAGTATAGGAGATTTCTTGGAATCGAATCCTTCCCAATAAACTTTTCTTTTATATAAAATTAAAATAACGCTTTGTGAATCACAATAGAATACTGTCTAATATTCATAAAGTGACTCCATTCCACTGCTTAGAAACATCAATAGTAGAATTTATTCACAATAATATGTAATTGTTTCAAAAACTTTTTCGGGTCTTATCTTTTCAGATAAATTTTAGCTCTGGCGCTATCAGATTCTCAATAAATGTGAAAATTTTAAATATCGCCCTAGTTTCACATGATGTCCCTGCCATATTATTTTAATCCATCCACTCATTTGGAAGTAATCGAGGAACAAAAAGAAAGACTAAACGTTATTCAGTTGATTTAAAACAGGACCTCGTTCTTTATCAGTAAATTAAAATGCAGTGATAATATCTAACATTTTTAAAGAGACCAAATTAGTTTTAGAACAAGAGTGCGTTTTAATAATTATAAAATCTGGACGTAAATTATTATTTTAGAGGGAAGTAGGACCTATGCACAAGTACTTCGTACCTTAACCTATATAAACTAGTTAAATTTAACTTTGAGCAGCAAGTACAGATCACGGTGACCAGGCTTACTCATTTTCTCGGACATGTCCTACAGTTAAACACTCTGTCCTATGTCCGAAAGGAATTTTTGGAATTTCCAAAATGTCCACCATTTTGACAAAATAAATAAATTTGTCATATTTTGGTGTTATTTGTTCTCAAAGTGATCTCTCCTTTAATAATTCTGCCATAAGATGGTATTTCATTTTCAGTCTTCGTGCGTTTTTGTCAACAAACACGCCATGTGGTGCGCACGTGATAAGATTGGTGACTTATATTGGCTGTGTGTATGCCGTCAGCGACCAATCACAGCGTACGTACTAACTAATAAGTTCATCTTGAACGTACAATAAAATATATAATGTGGTTATCAATTAATCACACGAAGTGAATTTGTACGAGTATATTTTTAACTTTTACTTTGTAACATCTTATATTTTTCTTGAATGTCCTACAATTTGGGAGTCCTTGTCCTCATTTGTGCCAAAGGCATCTGCTCACCCTGGTCCAGATAAACAGGGAGACATAAAAAGATGATAAGAGAGAGAGAGGCAAAAAGAGTTAGAGAGAGAAACAAAGAGACCAAGAGCAATAGATAGATACATAGATAAAGACAATCAAATAAAAAACACTCACATATATACAGTGAAACATTCACATACACACACCGTGAGACGAAAACAACTCTTAAGGAATCGGAATTATATAATTCTGAATTTTGATCAAAATCTTTTAATCGAAAGTTCAAAATCACAAAACCTTTATATTCGTCTTAATTTACAGGATAAAAGTAAATACTCATCATGGGAACCTCAATGTTCTGGAACAATGGTTTTTAATAAGAACTACTTTTGCATGAGAATTTTGGTAGATGTAGGGTCTATATATTATATTTAATAATGTGCAGATCAAATTAACACCCTATTTAAATTTGTATGTACATTTTCCATTACAAGCGTTCATACATTTTATCTATATAATAAAAACTATGGGGTGTATATTTATTAAACGGTAAAAAGCTGAAACTTCACACACTGGTTACTTTAGTGTTGTAACTAGGCCTACCCCCAAAATTCTTAAATATGAATTTATTTTTGTAGAGGAATAACCCCAGGGGTGGAATAAGAACACAATGATCACGTAGATAGAGCTACAGAGATATTTTTAGACTAAGGACTATGCCATCTTTGTGATAAATAAATCTTGAACAAAATTAATCCCGATAACTTGACATAGACATGTTTCGAAAAATTTAAAATTACATAAGAACAACAGTGACCATACTTAATGTGAAATCTGAAATTGAACCGGTTACAGACGGGCCTTACCCATAGTACAACCCTGGGCAAATTATCGCCCGCAGGCCACGTATTTCTATGTGGGCTATAAATGTATATTTACAAGAAAAAAAAATAATAGTACTAAAAATACCAGAATAAAATATATATTCTAATGTACTGTACGTGTTTACAATTTTTATTTAACACACCGTTGAATATCTATCAGCAGTTTTAAAAATCTCAACTACTAAATTTATTCCCGACATTAGAAAAATGATGAAAGATATTAAAAAAAAGTATCATTCATCTCATTAAGTTCTGTTTTATTTGAGAATCAATTAGGCCTACTTATTTATGTTATATATACAGTCTTCATTTTTTATGTTGTATTATTATTAGCACCGCGTCTTACTACCCGTTCGGGTTATACGCATTTATGTTGTAAATATATTATTTTGTAATAAATTGAGATTTCTGAAAATTCATATTTTATTTGGCAGCCCATTCTTATATTTAATTTCTCAATGTGGTTATTCATCCAAAAATGTTTCTCAGTCCTGCCCTAGTAACATGAATGGACAGACATAAAAATAAGAATGTTATCAAACAGGAATAAATAGGATCCTTAGGATGAAAGAGAATGCCACTTGAGGCCCTTATTTTTGTAGTTTTTATAGCAAAAAAGAACACTTTTTGGCCAAAATAAAAAATATATTGCTTCAGTAGATAGGTTTGGATTAATTTTCTACACATAACAAAATCAACACCTTTTTATATTGGTCATGGGCATAGAGGAATTTGAACTAAAACTTTTTAAATGAGGGGAGAAAAAGTTTCTTGTCAAATTCTGCAACATTAAGTAGAAATTTAAGCTGACTGTATTTACTGAAGCAATATTTTATTATCTGCATCGGTGGCCGCAAGGTCTAAGGCGTCACTTTCGCAATAGACTAAGCTTGCTGATTACAGGGAGCTTGGGGTTTGAATCCCGGTCGGATGTACTGACTATGGTTATCCTATAGAAACATTTGTTTTAGCACCACGTCTTACTATCTGTTCAAGTTATACGCCTATGTGCTAATTACACTAATAAATTAGGGATTAGGAAGGTTTAATTAGAGTAAGTGCACCTGCACTTGTGTAGAGGAGAGAGTGGAAAACCATTAAGGAAAAAAACCTCAGCGCACCCGACCGAGAATTAGGCCCTGATCTCTTCGTCTTCGGCAGTCTAGTCCAACACGAGATTAGCGCGTTAGACAACGCGGCCACCAAGGAGTTTTTTCCCTAAATGATGTTCTACTCCCCCTCCCAGCAAATGATGGTACAACTCCTCTAAATTCAATCTTACTAATCCCTAGCTCATTAGAGTAATTAATACATTCATATGGTGTTAAATATATATATATAAATGTGTATGTATAAATATATATAATATATTATTTATTTTAAGAAAACAAACTTTTGTTACAAAACCTGTAAAAAAACTGTATCTAACACGCATTCCTTTCCATTCCACTTTAAATATTCAAAATTTCCCAAGTCATAAAAAAACTTCACAATGTCTCGTCGAATGTTACAGCTCACCACTAAGCTCAAGCAAACCCATATCTTAACACAGAAGATTATTCAAGGAATTTTACAAACCCAATTTCCAAATGTCATTGTCAGCTTACCCTCTCACATATACTTCAGACTGGAGTTTCTGTCTGTGTGTGGGGGGCTGGAGGGGGGGGGGAGGAGAAGGAATGGGGACAAAGTTATAAAAATTGGAGTTAAGTGTTCACCCGATTCTTTAGATATCTGAGTAGTGCGATTCACCTATAAGAGAAACATGATCGTTTTTCTTGGAAACGAGGAGAACTCCAATCTTACCCCCCAACCTTGTCACTAACACAACTTGTCCCGCCCTCCCTCGGCTGCACACACACACACACACACACACACACACACACACACACACACACACACACACAACCACACACACACACACACAACTACTATCCTGGCGGCTCCAAGATCAAGAGATTTCTTCCAGAAAACCTTTACTTAGTTTCCAAATATAAAGGACAGTTTTAACTAGTATGCGTAGCTAGATATGTTTTGTTTTATAATAACGAAATGGGTGACCTGGTGGTCTAGGGGTAAGGGGTAAGGGGTTGGACTTCTGTGCTGGCGGCCGGGGTTCAATCCTTGGTCCCGGCACAGATTTATCTGATTACCAAACCCTTCCTACACCTCTGACAATACATCTTGTGAATGTGGGGAATGCCAGGCCTCCACCGTGGTTCGGATTCCACGTTAAACTGTAGGTCCTCCATTTCATCTCACAATCACCCTACCATTACACATTAGCGTAAGTGCGTATAACCCGAACGGGTAGTAAGACGCGGTGCTAATAATAATAATAATAATAATAATAATAATAATAATAATAATAACGAAATGAATGCGATGGCGTTATAAGTATGTAAAATGCAACAATACCAGGTAGGTAATATATTTGCTATTAGTCTACATCTGGGATGGGGAACCTGTGGCCTTTTGAAGTGTTCGATGCGACCCTTACGCAAATTCTATCAGTTATGTATCGTCATTGTTTTAAATTATATATTCCCAAACGGCATGTATTTTAATTAATTAAATTAAAAAATTGTTATTTTTAACACATAATGTAAAAAAAAATATCTGCTCTTATCAATCTATCTATCATATTTTGGTAAAATTTACTGTACATTAAAAGTGCGGCCTTATGAGGAATCCGTGGCCTTCCAATGTCCAAAGATTTCCCTTCACTGGTCTAGATTGAAATAAGCTATGTGCTTGTGAGAAGTATGTTATTTTAATTCCTTTATCACTAATTTTATTACAGTTAACTTACACCCAATACCATTGTTGAGGGAAATACAGGTCTTATGGAGAAAATCATTATCTTAACTCTCTCTGTGTCTCAGTTAGCTGATGCCAAGTCTCCTCGCTCTGTTATGTCTGAAGGTGATTTGCTGGTGTAAGAAAGTACTGACAACCTCGAATAACCAGCGTTGCGAAACTTTTCTTATATTTGAGGGGAGGTTGACCACAAAAAACGAGACAATGACAACCCTGTTTCCCAATGGTAGGCATGCAGTTCCCTCAGCGATGATATCCAGTGTGGTGTATTCTGAGTCATTACGATGGTTTTAGGGATTAGGAATGCTATATATAAAGGAAGTGTACATGAATTTGCGTAGAGAAAGAGATTGGAAAATCATTTTGAAATAATTACCCTCAGTACACCCGACACAGTTTCGAACCTTGATATCCCCGTAATCGACAGTCTAGTCTACTGTGAGCGTAGCGCCTTAGTCCATGCGGCCACCGAAGTTGTTTATTTATAAATTGAATTGGTACTATATATCCAATGAACTACACATTCTATACATATGTTGTGCATACAGAGGGTTGGGTTTATGTATCCTACATAAATTAAATTATTTTGAAATTAAAATACATTATTTATGTTTGCTATTTCAAACTTTGCTACTGAGAAATAGATTAATGATTAAAGTGTGGCCTAGTCAATAAGATTTAAAACATTCAGTTAAAATATTATCAAATTTGATTTTGTTTTTGATTTTTATTAAATTTGGCCTAAAATAAATCTTGATCTAAAAATATTATAAATAATAGGAAAATTTAAATAACATTATTTTTAAGATCACATATAATTATAAATATTGAAGGATTTATATTTTATGCAATTTAACTTCACTATTCGAATATATATATATATTTTTAAATGATTTTCTCCATAGTCAATTTACATCTTAATTGTGTGACCTGGTGGTCTAGGGGTAAGGCGTCAGACTTCTGTGCTAGGTGTCTGGGGTTCAAACCCCGGTCCCGACACAGATTTATCTGATTACCAAACCCTTCCTTCACCTCTGACAAGACATCTTGTGAATGTGGGGAATGCCAGGCCTCCACCGTGGTTCGGATTCCACGTTAAACTGTAGGTCTTCCATTTCATCTCACAATCACCCTACCATTACACATTAGCGTAAGTGCGTATAACCCGAACGGGTAGTAAGACCCGGTGCTAGTAATAATACCTCTTACTTAGGGGAAAAGTTTTACGCATAATGTCATTATCAGCTTAAATTGACGAATACGATTAAATGGGGGTTGCCACCCTATTTTCACATTGAATTTTGTAACACTGAGCTGTAATTTATTTTTAATGGCGAATTATTAATCAGATGTCTAGATTAACAAAAATAAGGTCATCCTGTCTGAACTCTCTCAGGTTCATTGTTTCCGAAAAAACCATATATTAATTATTTCATTACAGTTTGTTAGTGCCTTGGAGCTAGGCAGCCGGTTGTACAGTGTTGCAAGATGAAGCTAGTGTGGCAACCTCTATTTGTTCAGAGAAGGGGTATATGAGCTTACCAACCTAATTTTCAGAGGTTTAACATCTAAGTTTAACAAAACATTACACAGGGATTTGTGGTTTGAGCACAAGTTGTTTCTGATAGTTCTACATAAAAGCATTTTAAAACACGATATTCAAGGGCTCATAACTCCTCTAACAACCACCTTCGGGAAAAATTTGTCCATATATTTCCTGCTTATTTTTTCATAAGGTGGGTTCGAGACCAATAACGACTCACCCTGTATAGGCTATTAAATTTTCGGCCTTTTTTTTTAAAACTTTTTTAAAATCACCGTGCCTGTTCAGGGTTCAACTTACATATGATAATTACTCTATTGGGGTAGGGACGAGGAAGGAAGCATTTTAGAAGAAGTATACCCTCATTTTCGTGTAAGGAGAGTGGGAAACCATTTAGTAGAAATCATACTCTATAGACCCGACCATGATTCAAACCACGATCTCTACGTCTTCAGTACGACAGTCTATCGCGAGAGTGACGGCCACTGAAGAAGGTATTGACTTAGCTAATATAGACCATGTCAAAAATCGTACATAATCGTTTTATCTTACTAGCTCTTACCCGATACAGAACATGCTAAAGGGGCCATTCTCCCTTACTGTGTTAAATGACTAAACAATATAAATAGTTTTCTTACATTTTTAAAATTAATTATTATAAAACCCAAACCATGGTAATAGTGTTAGAAAAGTATACAACGTTTGAAGATCCAAACCATGTTTAAATTTCTTATTAATTTCATAAGTATTTAAACTTAAATTGTAATGAAATGATGATAATGTATACTATTTCACTGTTTATAGAATTTATTCGGGGTAGTTGAGAAACGTGCAAAAGGAGATTCACCCTTGGTAAAATGATGTAAGGGGCACTTTAACCCCCTCACCAAAGACGACAAGGTCATGATTCATTAAATTCCTACAAAGGGGACTCCGAGCTGTTAATTCGTCATTATTTATCATGGATCAGGCTATTCTGATAGCTCATGCTCTTAAATGATTATTCATAATTATTAGAAAGTCAATGATTTCCACACGTCCATCACAGACTCTGCCTTAAAATATGAGTGAAGAATGACCCTAGACACTGTAAAACTCCCGGATAGCTCAGCGTTTGGAGAATTTGCGAACAGTGCCAAAAGCTCCCGGTTTCGATTCCCATGTACAAGTGTCATTTTTCAATTTAAAGTATACTACTATTTATGTTGATAGTAGCTAACAAACTGAAAATAAGTGTATTCACAGTGAGCTGTACACCTAGAGGTGGCATTCTACCTTGCGCCAATCGAGGATTGTAATATTTGGCTCCGTCAAGCTTTTACCATTATCTCCCATTCTAATTCTATTCGTAGAATAAGACATATAGAATGGGGCAGTACCAAGGAGACCAGAGTCGCATCAAAGGGGGAGCGGGGTATGGGGCATCTCTTCCCCAAGACCCCAAATAATTTAGTTAAAACTAAAACCATATTAAATAAAAATTAAATATAAATAATTGAAATTGGTCAAATATATAAGGTACATTTTTAGTCCAAGCTTACAACTTGATATTCAAAGGTAGGTATGCTCTTAAAAAGTAACCCTTAAATTCCCAATTTAAAAAAAAATCACTAAGTTAATAGCCTCGATAAATTATATGCAAGGGCATATCCAGGTAATATTTTATTATTATTATTATTATTATTATTATTATTATTATTATTATTATTATTATTATTAGCACCACGTCTTACTACCCGTTCGGGTTATACGCACTTACGCTAATGTGTAATGGTAGGGTGATTGTGAAATGAAATGAAGGACCTACAGTTTAACGTGGAATCCGAACCACGGTGGAGGCCTGGCATTCCTCACATTCATAAGATGTCTTGTCAGAGGTGAAGGAAGGGTTTGGTAATCAGATAAATCTGTGCCGGGACCGAGGATGTAACCCCGGACCCCAGCACAGAAGTACGACACCTTACCCTTAGACCACCAGGTACAGTACCTGTTTAAAGAGTTATTTATTTAAATTTATAAAGTGCAATTGTTATAAAAAATAGTAATAGAGTTCTAAATAAAACTATTTTTAAACAGGCTATAAGGTTTCTTCAGCTTTTATTCATGAACCAAAGAGTATTGATTTTTTATTATAACTATATACTATAAACTGAAAATAAAGTAGTTTTACTTACTTACACTATGCAAATAGTTTCTATAATATTGAGAACTCCAAGATTCTATAGGCATTTTTTTTATTCCTAAACTACTTTCCTCCGAAAATATCATTCTGGCTATGAACTTGAATTGTATACACCGTCCCCCTCTCCCCCTCACCCTTCCCCAACAAACCGCCACCCTGGCGTGTCACAGAAGTAGACATTTTGAACACTTAATACACCTTTCTTACTTCAATTAAGTCATCCTAAGTGTTACCGGAGTGCAAATAGCTATGTCGCGGGAATATTTACGTGAACAATTGCTATTTTTTTTGTTTTGGCACCGCGTCTTACTACCCATTAGGGTTATACGCTTACGTACTAATTACGCCCATGGTTTTAGAAAGGTTATATGAAGAAGCGTAACCGCATTTGTGTGGAGGGAGAGTGAAAAACTATTTTGGAAAAACCTACCTCGGTACGCCCGACCGAGATTTGAACCTTGATCTCACCGTCATCTGCTACTGCGAGAGTAGTGTTTTAGACCACGCAGCCACCTAATCCGGTATACCATAGCTTTACAGTTGAGTTATCTCAATAATAAAACTCCCAACATTTATTTCAAGCAAGGGCGTAAAAACAGGGATTCTGGGGGGTCCGCCCCCCCTAAATTTGATTGCATTGACTAAAGGTATAATAACATTTTAAATCGGATCCCCTTTAGAATAAAATATCTTTCCACACCTTTTACTGCAAGGCCTAAAAGTTGAAACTCTGATCAATTGCACTGATCTTTTTTCTCATTATGTCATATATATTCTCTAAACGTGTGAATGTATGTGCATTTAATTCAATTTTACCCACCGCAGCTCCCTACTGTAAGTTGATAAAGATCAAAGACTTCATAGAATGGATAGTGCACAAAAATAGTATGTGCCTGTAAGAATAATATTAATAATAAATACTACAGCATAAAAGAATAGATAAAACCAAAACTATAAGAAAACCAGAGTGACCTGGGTGTCTATGGGTTAGGTGTCAAACTTCTGTACTGGGGGTCCGGGGTTCAATCCTCGGTCCCGGCACAGATTTAAATGATTGACAAACTCTTTCTTCACCTCCGACAAGACGTTTATTAATCACAACTTGTAAATGTGTGGAACGCCAGGTCTCCACCATGGTTCGGATTCCACGTTAAACCATAGGCCTTCCATTTAATCTCACAATTACCCTACCATTACACATTAACATGGAAGGAACAAATAATATGGATAAATCACGTTTTGAAAAAATATTGTTTGGCCAACACATAATTTGAAAGGACCAAATGAACACACAATACATTTTTAAAAGCACAATATTTACCTGAAAACACCTAATATATGTTCATGTGACTACAGTCACAAATCAAAATAGAGAAGGTTGAATCCATTGTTGGTCTCTGATTGGTTATTATACTGAACACATATGCTGGCCTTGGACAAAATATGTTATGAAAATAATCACTGTTCACTGTTGCTATTAGCTCTTTAATAATAAGACAGAACCTGCTTTGGTGGCCACATGGCTTAAGGCGTCACTCTCGTGACTGGCCTGATGAAGACACGTAGATCAAAGTTCAAATCCTGGCCTGGTGTAATCCGGTGGTTTTGCCTTAGGCCTAATGTTTTTTCATGCAAATACGAGTACACTTTCTATAAATTCAAACTTTATCATCCCTAGCTCATTGTTGTAATTGGTACATATGAGTATAACCTTAAACGATTGTAAGATGCAGTGATTAAGGTAGGGATGTAGGGAACGCGAGAAAAAGTAAGAGTTTTTGTAGTTTTTATTACAAAATTTTCTTTTGGACGAAATAAATCAAATATTGCTTCAGTACCAAAATAAAGTTTGATTTTCTCTACTTGGTGATATCAACAGTTGTTGAATATCTGTAAAGAACATAGCGGCGTTTGATGACAAACTTTTAAATGAACATAAAAATTTGTCATCAAATTCCAGGACACCCTTGATAAATATTCAAGAAATGTTGAGGTCACCATGTGAAGAAAATTAAACTAAACGTTTGTACCGAAGCAATATTTGAGTCATTTTGTCAAAAAAAATGTTTTGGTGTAAAAATTACAAAAGCAATTATTGTTTCTCACGCCCTATACATACCCACCTTTTTAAAAATAAAAAATAAAGTGACAAAGCATTAATTGCTTAAGTTGGGCAAATTATTTCAGAAATAACTCGACTCCTTAGCTCAGTCGATAGCATATCTGTCTACTGAGTTAAGGGTTCTGGGTTCGATTCCCTGCATGGCTAAAAATGTATCATTGCTGAATTATAGTTTTACTCTTTCACATTGATAAATTAATGACCTGGAGCTGGATGTTGTGGCTCTCCTAGTCTTAAATTTGATTATAAGGCACTATCCCCCTTCCACGTAAAAAATATTGTAAAGAATCCTATAAAACAAAGCTTCAAATCATCCATCATGTCAATATAAAAACGAAACTTTTTTTACTTATTTTTTTAAAAATACAGTCCTACCATCACTGTATAGCCCCCTCCCTCTTTTTATCCTACCTCCTATTTTCATCTCATTCCTCTATAATTTTGTTTGCTATAGGTGCGAAAGGAATTATGTATACACCAATCAAACAAATTGTTAAAATCAAATTAATTTTTCAGCTTCCTCCACTTTCATTTACTCCCCTCGTTTCACCATTTTTTNCCCCCTCCCTCTTTTTATCCTCCCTCCTATTTTCATCTCATTACTCTTTCCTCACCCCTACCCCCCGCCCCCTTCACCAACCCCACTTCCCCTTCAACAACTTTTTTTTTCCAACGACTATATAATATACTATCGACATTTTTATGAGGAATAAATTAAATTTTCAAAATAAAATATAGCCTATGTTACTTACTGATAATGTAGCTTTATATTGGTGAAAGAATTTTTAAAATCGGTCCAGTAGTTTTTGAGTTTATCCATTACAAAAAAAAAATCCTCTTTATAATATTAGTATAGATATGAAGCTACGACAGACCTAGCAAGCCGGTAGCCAGAGCTTTGAAACAATAATGAATGTTAAGTAATTTCAATATGAAATAATAAGATTAATCCAGCAATGTACTGTATATAGCTCTACATTTTTAATTTTTTAATACCAATTGTTGGGATTGTTGGGAGTATTTGAGGCGTCACACGATCCTAAATAGGCATGGGAAAGGTTTGGCAGGACCAGAGTGGGGTATTTTCCTGCAGCCAAGGGAACTGTAGTTTTAGGGGGATAGGGGTGGAAGGAATGGTGAGGGAGAGTCTCGAGTTTTAGCAGTGGTATTACTTTATGTGGGTTTGTTGGAGGGAGAGGTGCGGGATGAGCCAGTTCTGGACAGCGGGGTAGAGGAGAGAGAGAGATTTTGGGCGCCGCTGCCCTGGAATACGGCGCCATCGAGTCGACGTTTTCCCTGAGATGTGTTTTCACCATGAGTTAAAAGTTGGAAGACACTGTGGTTTCTTTTCTGTCATTCTGTCTTCTCTTTGAGACACGCCATTTGCTCTATGCAAGCAAGCACAGGGTGAGGAGGAAACGAAAGGGAAAAAGCAATAGGTTTAGATAACGTTACGCAATTGCGCAGTATTTATGTTATTATTTTATAGAGAAAAAAAAATGTTGTTTTAACATTTACGAAAGCAAATAAGCTAGAATAAATAACCTAGCACACAAAACTAACCCTGATAGCTCAGTGGTATGTTATTAACATGGTAATAATGTTAATTAATTATTGAAATTAGGTGTATTATTTCACTCCACAAGAAATTGACCAGAGTTTTGCATAATACATTACAATTTTTAAAATTCATGAATACATTACTTTATTCCTACCGACTTCTTAAAAAGTGTAATTATATACTTTTTTTGTTATTTTTAAGCACCGCGTCTTACTAACCATTCGGGTTACACTCTTAATTATTAATTAAGCTAATGGTTTTAGAGACTAAGGAGGTTATATTAATAGGAAGTGTACCCGCATCTGCGTAGAGGGAGAAAGGAAAACCCTTTCAGAAAAACATCTCAGTATTCCCGACCGATAGGTGTTGGATCTAGACTCTAGTTACACCAGCCATTAATTTAAATAAATAAATAGCTACCCGCTTCGGTGTTCGATTCTTCAAAGGCCGTGATTCTCAAACTGTTGTTTGTGACGGTGTGTCAGGTGGTCCGCACAAAAATAAATTGTATGACACAATCGTATCTGCTTTTTCATATAGTTTATTATAGTTTGAGACTAAGTTTTCAAAAATAAGTAATCTAACCTCAAATGATCTTTATTATACTACCATGTAAATACTTCCAAGACATCCATTTAAACAAAATAGTTATATCAGTTTTAAAAAATTACACAAAATTAAACTATTCTTTTTGGGGGCTTCAGTTAAAATAAAAACAACTTCTCGAGAACAGACAGAATTGTTTTCGGGGTTGTGGAACACATAAAACGTAAAATTTCATTATAATTTATATGTAAAAATTTTTCAAAGCTACAATATTTTTTTCTCTAAATTAGAAATAAATCGTAGGAAGAACAGATATTCGTATAAATTTACTACATTATTAGAGTTATTTTATTAATAATATATCTCCAAAGTCACAGATCATATGACGTGACTTGAATGTGGCTTTGGTATTTTTATAGCTGTCAGATAAGAAGGCTCTTCCTATGAAAATTGGACTGTAAAATGTGCATCTTAAATAAAGTATATAAATATGCTGTCTATACTGCTTGATAAAAAAAAAGTCCTGCTTCTACAAGTGTCAGGTAAATATTATATTAAGGTGGGTGGTCCGCGTGGGCATCGAACGATTATCAAGGTCCGCCTTCGTGAACATTTTGAGAAACACTTGTCGAAGGCGTCCCTCTTTCAAAAAACTGGAATGTCTATGAATAGATCAGGTTTCAAATCTCGCTCAGGCATACAGAGCTTTTTTTCTTTAGTGGTCGGTCACTCGTTCTTGGAATACTCCGCCTGTTCAATGTAGTGTATTTATTTTATTTACTTATTGTATTGCTCTCAAGTCCGCGTTGACTATATATATATATATATATATATAACTTTATCTGTAGATATTTACATTTTTCCTTAGTTGTTTCAATACAGTATTATTTTTATGGAAAGAGACTTTTATATAAAAGAAACATTCATATTGTGACCAAAATTAATAATGGGCTGTACCCACTTCGGTGGCCGCGTGGTCAAAGGCGCTACTCTCACAGAATACTAGACTGCCGATGACGGGGAGATTGAGAATCAAATCTCGATTGGGTGTACTGAGAGTTTTTTTTTCCAAAATGGTTTACCACTCTCCCTTTAAGTAAATGCGGGTACACTTCCTCTAAATATTCAACTTCCCTAATCCCTAAAACTATTAGCGTACTTAGTATATAACAGTATAACCTGAATGGTTAATAAGACCTGGTGCTAAAATAATAATAATAATAATAATAATAATAACGAGCTGTATTGAGTTGAGTCCCAAGTCAAAACCCTTGACCAAATTGCGTACCGAAGAGGGGACCGATTAAATTTTACTACCACCCGATCTGCGTCTGAAGGATATAACAGATCAATTTTTCTGCCACCTGAGTTGCGTCCGAAGAAATTAATTCTAAGTAAGACACATATATGTCTTAAGACGTCGACATCCATCAACATTTCAGGTTAGATTTTATTTTGCAGTTGCAGTTTTGTGTTCGAAAAGTTAAAACATATATATATTTACTCATAGCTTGAAAGTTATTGTTTTATAAAAATATTCTTCTTATAAAATATTTGTATTATAAAGAGACCTACATGTTTGTAACGATAAGTAATTTCATATCTCAAATAATTTAGGAGATATTATAAAAAAAAGATAATTTATGCATCAGACCGGGGCCCTTAAGTGTCATTTTGCCGAAATATTTAGGGAAGTCATCTTGTTTAGAATATTTATAAATGTTTAGAAATGAAATTTAATCAAAATCGTTAGAGCTGATTTTGAGAAAATCGACTTTTTCTTTTTTTGCCCCTCAGTAAACTACCCTTAATTTTAGGGTTGGATATCCAATTTCAAAAACACCTCGGGGCAACCCTATGAAAACCCTAGATACCAAGTTTTAGCCTGATCGGTAAAATAGTTTAGGCTCTAGTTGGAGTTACAGACAGACGGAAAGTCAAAAATCACTTTTTTGAATTCGGGGGGTCATGAAACGTCAAGATTCATCAAAATCTTGAGTTCGATTTTTTTGAAGATCACAATACCTTCCCTAACAATACTTTCTCTAACTGTAAGATAGTGAGAAAGTAAAAATCACTCTTTTTCAAAAACTATGACTTTATATTATTCTATGCCTTTATATACACTGATAAATACCTGTATCAGTATGAAGTATGTCCTTCTTTAGCAGAAATTGCCTCTTGGATTCTTTTTGGCATTGACTCCACTCATTTAGTGCACATATTTTTGACTTCATCATCATGGAACCACACTTTTATAGCATTTGTTATCATGAGTTCTTTGGTTGTACAGTCCATTTTACCTAAACGTATCTTCAAAATAGTCCACAAGTTTTCTATTGGATTTAAGTCTGATGAATTTCCAGGCCAATCAAGCAAATTAATTTTATTTTTCAGCCTGAAAGTCTTGACCAATTTTTAATTGTGACATGGGGCTAAGTCATGTTTAAATGTACCATCAAAAGTTTTCAAGAATGAAACAATCTTACGTTGTAATATTTATACGTACTTGGATGAATTCAACATACCTTGAACAGGAACTTAGCTTCCAGTGCCATTTGCTGTGAAAAAAACCCAAAACATCTGTTTCAGAGGGTGTTTTACAGTTTGTTGGACATGCTCAGATCTTTAAGGGTTCACATTTGCTCATCTAACAACATTTGCTTTGTAACCCTGCACAAATAAATGAGTTTCATCACTGAAAATTACCTTTTTCCAGTCGTCAGCAATCCATGATTTATATGTTTTGGTCCATGCTAAACTTTTTATCTTCATTTTAGCATTCAAATAGTGATTTTTCGTTGGTCTTCTTGTCTTCCGGCCAGCTTTCAGAAGCCTAAGGTGTACAGTTGAATCACTAATATCAAAACCAATAGACAATAAATCTCTTTGAAGGTCTGTGCTTCTTTTTGTTGAATTCATTTTAATATTTCTGACTAGAATTTTATCGGTTCGTGGAGTTGTATTTAGCTTTCTTCCACATTTACCTCTCCTTTATGTAGACGATTATCCAAATGCATTTTATCTCGTAAGAATTCTTGATACACTTGATTTGCCTACACCAACTGCAGAAGCGATATCTCTCAGTGTCATAGAAGAGTGATCCTTAAGAGCAATTATTTTTGCACGCTTCCTTGGAGTAATATCCAATTTTAAATACACGAAAGCAGCACGTATCTCACAGAGAGCTAAAACTAACATCCACCTGTCACACACAAAAGCTGACAACTGAAGATAAAGTGGTGACTATTTTCATTTTAAAACCAGTCAAACCACATTCTTATTGTCAAGTTCTAACAGTCACACCACCTCAAGGCAGATAAAACCAGTTTAATTCAGTTTAAGACATCAACTGGCAATCACATTACAATTCTGAGAAAAAAATAGCTTGTCCCGTATATGCTACTGTGAATACGCTGAAATGTGATGAGTTTGTAAAATAGCCAGTGGTTCTACAAAGGCACTGGTTCAATTGGTGAATGCAAAAAATATTAATTACTATGGGGACGTTCAAGTAATACGTAAGCACTTAAGGAGAGAGGGGGTTTGAGCTTTGCTAATTTTTCTGACAAGGGTGAGGGGGGTCTGAACAATACTCAGAGAAATACGGGCAAAATTGGGGGAGGGTGCATCGCAAGCCGCTTGGACTTCGGGCAACTTCGGTCAGCAATGAAGATGCTGAGTGGCTAAACAATGAAGAAGCGGAGAAGTCTATAAAAGTAAGCCAAAGCTTGAGTGACCTAGCCTCCCACTCCCCCCAAATAGAAACATAATAATTGAAAGTGTTGAAACGTGGATTCAAGGACCTTAGTCATCGGGTTAAATGGAGTTCCGGCCTTAGGTTTTTTTTATAAATATAATATTAATATGTTCGTTAAAACTATTTTTTATATAACTTCAATTAAAAGTAAATTAAAATATTAAACTTTTATACTGTTATAGCTTGTTTTAATTTTACCTGTTAAATAAATTTTAAATTCATTGTATACCAGTGTTAATTGCCTATTACTTCGCCATATTAGTTAACACCTTTATGTTAATAACTAATAGCAATTTATAAATTGCATGAATTTTTTTTATCATAACGTTTTACTACCTGTTCAGGATATAGGCAAAATTGATTGAAAAAAAGAATTGTTATTCCTGTGAACAAATTAAAAGAGTTGACAAATTTTACGTAAGCAAGGAGAAGGGAGACATTTGCTTATTTTTGCTTACAAGGGGGGAGAGGGGTTAAAAATGAGCATACGCAAGACTTGAACTCCTATTTCACATACTCACCGAACGTTTTTCAAAATCACCTGGTGATTTTATAAAATTACCATCAGCCACTGGTGAATGTTATTAAGTCACGTCAATATTAGATTTGGTCAGGTTAGTTTAGGTCAGTTTATGTTAATTTAGTTTAGGTTAGGTTAGTTTGGATTTATGTTCTATAATTTCGTCAACATGCATTATGTATTTTATAAAATCACCGGTAAATGTAGTGAACACGGTTCATGTAACATACTTTTACCATACTGTATTGGCAAATTTATAAAATCGTTGGTAAATGTAGATAAATTCTATTATTCTTTAATAGATTATTGCTTTCGGTGAGTTAATACCTTCACAGGTAATTTTATAAAATGGCAAATTCATCACATTCACAGTAACATATATATGTTTAGTTTCCATTTAAAATGTATATTTGATCTAGTCGTGTGAGATTATTACAAGTTTTTGTAAACATTTCTAGCTCATTTAAAAAAAAATTGAAGTATTTTTTACATTTTTAATGTAATTTCATAGGTCATTTTTGTCCACTTTTTATATCATCAAACCTTGATTACCCCCCTCCTCCCCTTAGAGAGGTAAGGAAAAGGAGGATCATTTGGAGGAAACAGATCCTCATTAAGGCACGTCTACAATTAATTGTAGTTGAACTCGTTAAATTGTTTGTCTACGGTAGAACAGTGAGCGCAGTCGCATGTCCTCAACTGTCCCATCCTCTTGTCGAAGATAGAGGAAAATTGTCCAGCTCTTACGTTAATGTACAGTCCGATCATAGGAAGCCAGTTATTTAAAAACTGGAAAATCATGTTGCCACAATGGTGTAAATAAAATTATTACAATTGTATTTATATACTTGGTCCCTTTAATTAATGACGTAAAGCAAAATTATTATATATTAATCTTTAGGGTGGAGTGCTAGTGAGGGTGAGTTTAGGGCAGTATTTTTGCAGTTTTTATAGCACAAACATCTTTTGGCCAAAATAAATCAAATATTTCTTCTATAGAAACATAGAGTTTAGTTTTCTGCACATGCTTATCTCAGCAGTTGTTGAATATCTGTCATGAGCATGGCAGCATTTGGTGACAAACTTTTTAAATAAAGAGAAAAGTTTGTCACCAAATGCCGCCATGCTCATGACAGATATTCAACAACTGTTGAGATTAGCATGTGCATAAAACGAAACTCTATGTTTCTATAGAAGAAATATTTGTTTTATTTTGCCAAAAAATATTTGAGCTATAAAAACTGCAAAATTAATGCACTAAACTCGCGCTCACTAGCACACCGCCTTAAGTATTTTTGGAAGCATTTGATAACTTTTTAGATTAATTTTATAATTAATAAATCAAATAAGACATATTTCTCGAATGAATAACGTTAGTGGTTTTAGTTACGTTGGTTTGCGTTAAGCCAATCAGAAATAATGTAGGTCCACTACTGTATTCATCAAAAATAAATAATTCTTTTGAAACCCACCTCGGTGGCGTAGTTGACTAAAGAGCTAGTCACATGTTAAACTAGACTGCCGGGGACGGGGAAATTAATCTTCGTAACTCGCTCGGGTGAACTGTTTTTTTCTTTCTTCCTAAATGGTTGTCCACTCTCTCTCAACCCAAATGCAGGTTCACTTTCTCTATATCCAACCTTCCCAATTTCTAGTTCATTAGCGTAATTAGTACTTAAGCGTATAACTCTAACGGGTAGTAAGACGCGGTGCTGAAAAAAAGTTATTTGGTCAAAGATAACGGTTCGTGAAAATATCTAGTAAATAGTATTGCAATTTAAATTCTTTATGAGAATAATACTTTTAGACTAGATTACTGATTACGGGGAGATCTAGATTCAAATCTCGGTCGGGTGTACTGAGGGTGGTTTTACAAAATTGTTTTCCACGCTCCCTCCGCGAAAATGTGTGTACACTTAATCTAAATATAACCTTACTAATCCCTAAAACCAGTAGCGTAAATAGTACGTGTGTAACCCGAAAGTTTCGTAAGACACGGTACTAAAATATTAATAATAATTTAATTAAATGTTTCGGTTATATAATTCTTGTTTGGAAACTTATATATGACTTTGATTATGGAATCATATTGGTTGAAATTATATCCTTGTTTAAGTATAAGCAGAACGCAACACGTCTTGCGACAAGCGTGTGCGACTGATTGTACAATAGTTCAAGCCTCAACCTCACCAATCCAGTATTTTGTGTGGTTTGCGCCTTATACCTCATGACCACAGGTGTGTGTTTAGTTTAATTCAATTTGCCATCAAATCCTAACTATACACAATGCTGCATGAATCACATTCACATTGTTGATAAGTACGGCAAGTGCAATCCATGAAGCATTTATTCTCATTTTAAAAGTACTATTTAATATACAACCATGCATCAATACTTCATAACGAACTATTCATACCCACACCGGTGGACAAGTGGTCTAAATGTCACGCTCACTTAGTGTGGTTTACCTATGACGAGTAGGTCAGGGTTTTAATCTCAAATGCCTGAGTCTTAATGGAATATTATAAAATCCATGTTTGTACAAAAAAACCTACAATTATTTTATATATTTTTTTAAATAATTAAATTATTATTATTAACTATATGTGTTGAATCAAAATTTTCACAATGGCATCAAATAATTAAAGCAGCAATTTATATTTTATTAGACCAAATAAAGGTGTAAAGTAGGTCCAATCGCATGGTGTTTTAAAAGTATCTTTGTTATCTTGTTTTAATTTCAGACTGGGTCAAACATAAGAATAAAGGCTAAGTCTGGGCTTATTCATGCATAACGCATAGCTAATAGTAAATAGTGCATAGCCTATATCACACAATTTATAAGAAAAATACATTGGTTTATTATTACTAAACGTAGTGTATAATAAAGTTTTACTCAAACTGAAATTATTTTATTCATAGTAAATGAACTTATTTGCATTGCAAAATAAAGTCTCTTTAAAATTAATTCAATTAAGTGTTCACTCGAAGGACCACGTTAATTAAACCGTACATTTTGAAACTTGAAATTAACCTAATTTAAGTTTTGCCTGTACTATTAAATCAATTTTTATTTTATTTTGGTGAGGATTTTATTATTTTCACGAATATTATGGTAGACATATCTCTCGATAAGAGAGTCATACATTCAATATTTGTCCTTTATTTTAAACCATATATACAATCATAGTCATTGATTCTAAAACATAGAGAATTAGTTAATAACATACAAGTATAGCTACCCCAAGGCATTTAAAACATTAATACAGGATATAATTTTCGTCTGCTGTGTACACTGGCGTTTAATTGGCTAAGTCTATGCAAAACGCATAAAAAGTTAAAGCTAAATCAATTGTATGCATCTTGGACTCTTTCACCATTGTATAGATTATATACGCCATCATTGAATATAATGCGTTTCAACCTTTTGCGCAATATTTGCTATGCACTATTCCCTATATTAGTTATGCGTTAGCCATCAATTAAAACCCAGCCTAAAAGAAAGAGAGAAGCGCTTGCAATCGGGGATGATAGCCGAAGGCCTTGAGCTCTCCCCCCCCTTCCATCCTACTAAAACATAACAGATATTCAGAGAATTTTCGTACGGTTACTTGATCAAGGAATTAGGCCACCAGTAGAAGTTGGTGTGGGTTTCCTCTTTGAATACAAAATATTTCATTTGTGTAAATAGAAAGAAAACTTTTAACAGTCTGATGACTGAAGACCATATAATTACTAATCACTTTTAAATTAATGTTTCTTCTATAGACTATTATATAGCAACAGTATTATTCGTATTTTTACAAAAACAATTGGGACACATTATCTACAGTTTAAAAATCTCGATAAAGCAAATATGTATATTTTGTTACCAACTAACTCTGACTGTCAAAACATAAACTCATCATTTAACTCTATAGCCTACTGACGCCTTTATCTAATCCCTAACTTGACACCCAACCCCCTTCAAATCTATTTTCCCATTAATACCAAGGGCTCTTGTATCTTCGGGTTTCCCAAATAAAATTTCCCCCCTCCCCCAACCTCAACCTGTGCACCTTGATTATCTCTAATATGTTTGGGGATGCATACAAGCTATGAAGTTCTTCATTGTGAAATTTTCTCTATTCTCCTGTTTGGTCATCCTTTTCAGAATGTTGCTCAATTTATTATCTCTGTGGTCCATGTGGTTTTATACTCTCCGGCCACGTAAATGTGGGTACATTTACACTCAATTCTATCTTCCTCATCCCTACACCAATAGTGCGATAAAATGGGGATAGCCCATACGAGTAAGACTATGAGCAAAAATACTTATTTGGCTGCCTCTTAATGAACTCAAGGCGTTCAGTTTGTCAACACAGGAATGATGAGCTAAATTAATAGGTAATTCACCAGTGGCGTAGCTAGCAATATGAGATGGGGAGTTTGAAGTGTTAGATACAATCGTCCTACTTATTATATCTTGTATTGGCTCTAGTCGACGGTTAGTAATATTATGTTAATCACAGATTTTTGTTCACACGACACGTCAGATTTATAATCACACACTAAACCATACATAGTCATTAGCTATTCTCCTTCAATTTTAAAACTTAGATAGAAACTAAATATATTTTAAATAATTTGAGTGCACACTAGCGAAGCTCGGGAGATCGAAATGATATTTAGTACAGATTCAGCTGCAACATATATAATATTCGTAAATGTTGAAAAGTAGAGCATTGGTGTGCTAAGCTAAGGGACCCGGGCTCGGTTCCCATGTCCAGGTGTCATTTAAAAAAATATACAAATGGATGTTTCCCTACTATAGATAATTGTGATATCCCTAGCTTCACAAGTTAGTCTTCTTCTCGCAAGTTAGTCTTCTTCTTCTTAGGTTGTCAACTCCGAGGTCATTTGGCAGCAGCTCTCCACCTATTCCGGTCCTGTGCCCATCTCTTCAGCTCCACGTACGACTGGCAACATTGCTCCTCGACCTGCTGTCCTATGTAGCCCAACATAGGCGTTCTCCTACAATTCCTTCCCTCCATAGAACATTCCAAGATGATAGCTAGCAAACTCACATGCCTAATGATGCATCCAATCCAGATGTTTATTCTTTTCTTGATGTACTTTATCGAGCATGGTGTCTCCCTGATCCTTCTCAAATAGAAGGGGAATGGGAATCCATTAAGAAGGAAAAAAACAGACCATGATTTGAACCCCGATCTTCCATCTTTAGTAGGCCAGTCTAACGCGAGAGTGACGCATTAGACCATTCGGCCAATGAAGCGGGTGAAGACACTAATGATAAGCCCTGTTGCTCAGATCCCACACCCAATTTGCATCCTGCTTGAGCAAAGCATACAATGAATAATGTATAACGGACGTGCTAGGGATGAACTTTGAGTAAAAGTTACAAATTCATTGAAGGAATGAATTTTATTATTTGGATGAAGACTCTTTATCTTGAAGGAGAGCCTGAATGAGGTTATATTCTAGATGCAACCCTTGGGCATCCAAAATGTGACCTTAAAACCTCAACCTTAGCTGTAGGAAATGATATTTTTTTAGAACCTTTAACAGTAAACAAGTAATCAATAACTAGTAGAGGATAGTGCTTAAGATTTAGCTGAGGGTGTGTCACGCTGAAATCTCCACACACCAATACTGATTTGTTGGTCTGGGGAACAATAATACCAAAGGATGGCTCCCTCTTTTAACACTGTATTAACTTCCACACACTTAATGTCACCTGGTAACTCTTTGCAGACTGAGGAATATTTATTTCTGAGATGCCCACCACATCACCTTGTACCTGCCACACACGGTTGATGGGAAACATAGCATCCCAATCCATCTGTATAGTTATGTCTGGTCCAGAATATTCCTAGTAGTAAGGGGAAGGCTCTCAGATACACTACTAGGGGTAAATTAGTAGACTTCATTTGATAGGAAATTAAAACAGGGGCTTTCCCCAATAGATGCAGTCAGTAATCAGTACAACCACGAAGAGGAGTGGTTCTCACCAGAGGAAGCTGGAAAATGTTTGGAATGTGCAAGGTACACTGGCTCAACAATAATACTAACATTGCCCACTGCGTCAACCACCATGGTGAGAGGTAAACCGCCAACTTCCAAGTGGACACGGGCAATAGCTGGTACCAGATTCCTATTGACCACATACAAGGCACAAGATGGAGTTGATTAAACATGCACTGAAGGGGTGTCTGCTTGAATTTGGCGGACACCTCCCTGATGCTGAGAAAGATTTTTGACCCTGTGAAAAACCTTAGAAATGTGTCTTCTAGAATGACAATTATGACATTTAACATTTTTAAATGGACAGTTTCATGAGACCCACCACAACCTGAATATGGTGAACTTTGAGACTACTGATGATTGTGTCCTGATGTCTGCTGATATTTTGGTAATTGAGCGGATTGGAAACTTTTCTTTACTTTTACATTCTTCTGTTGACACGGGTTAACCACATTGATAAGGCAAGAGTAGTCGCTGGCAGTGGCTGGTGCGGGAGTCTTGTAGCGAGTGGCGAGAGCCGCCATGGTCCTGAAGTTACCCTCTTCATTTCTGATCTAGTCTTGAACAAAGTCCAACGAGACGTTGTAGTGTAACTGTGAATTGAGTGCGTCGTTCAGGAATGTTCTGAATTTACAGGTGGTGACCAGATTACGCAAGGCTAGGCTGAGGCTGTGTAGGACTCTCCTCCGCGCTTTTTGGGAAAACTAAAAGCAGAATGCTCTTGTGGAAGCGTAGTGAATCTCGAAGAGAATCTTGAATTAGGCGGGGAGACAAAACTGAATGACGTAATTATTGTAGAAGTCTTACGTTCAAACGATAGTATAGGTTACTTATAGGTTTGTAGGAAGTATGTTATCTACTAAACCCTTATTTTAGTAAGAATCCCAATCTGTAAGGCTTTATTTCGTACCAGAATACTATCATATATTAATATTTTTGTAGGATGAACGGCCATTTAGAATAAAAATGGGAATGTCCTTCTGGAAGATATTTTGTCCTACCTAAACACTACTATAGGATAGGATTCTGGTACGAGATAATGCCTACCAAACGTGCTTCCTTCAAAAATCATCGTATATATTAACCTTCATAAATTATTTAAAGAAAAAACTCACCAGTTTTTAACTTTTTTATGCTCTTCAAAGCCTTTAATAACACATTTATTTCATTTAACTAATCGCATAATGATGTATCTCATGTATTCAATCAAATTAGTGAACGATGTCAAAATGGCACTTTGCCTTTTATGGGTGTAAGAGAGAAATAGATACCCGAAAGTTTTCTGTTCTACACAATTGTATGCAAACGACAGCTCGAAAATTTCAGTCACAGATGTCTATCCAGTTATATTATAGAGATCAATGGTCTACACACCAATTGGCAGTTATTATGTAATAAATATCCCGATACTGGACTGACAGATGATATGCCAAATGGCTCATTTAAAACAGGACCTCAATATGCAATATTATTATTAGCACCCGTTCGGTTATACCTACTTACGCTAATGGAGGACCTACAGTTTAACGTGGGATCCGAACCACTGTGAAGGCCTGGCACTCCACACATTCACAAGTTGTGATTAATACACGTCTTGTCAGAGGTGAAGGATTGAACCCCGGACCCATAGCAGAGAAGTCTCAAACTAGTTTACTTAGTGAAACTTGATAAATTTGTTTGAAACTATCACAAATATATCAACACAAAAAAAAATTCACACATGGACTAAATAAATAAAATAATATTACTTAAAATGTATTGCATTTTTATAGTAAAAAAACCAAACAAAAACATTAAAACTATTCTCACTGAAGAATGTCTATTTGAAAACCAGTTTGGGACGTCAGTTGCAACACACCCTCATGGAACTGTGAGGGGAGCTAGCGGGTCGTTGAGCGGTGGAGGAAATGGCTTCACGAGACACACACAGCAACCGGCTGGTAGACTCAAATTTAAAAACAACGATATTCTCTTCTAAAAAGTACAACACTTGATGTGCTGGTTCAGAAAACTGTTCAGGTGAAAAGGTATTCAATTATGCAGGGGGTGAAATAATAATTGTTAACATATTTTCTTAAGTTTATTTTTAATTAATAAATATAGTTTTTAAAAATACGACCCTTGTTCAAATTATTAATTAAAATACATATTTTAATATTTTTTAAAAAAATCTAAATTATTCAGGAAATAGCCAAAGAGACAATCTTTTTGAAAACAGAGACATACAATTTTTGAAAAGGTATTTTGGGCGTAATCATGGAAGAAAAATCATAAAAATTATTTTAAAACGTTGAAGTTCAATATGTTATATCTTTTTAATGGTTGGATTTATAGAAACCAAATAACTTTTGTTGTAACAAACAACCTTTATTTTAATAGTAGAAAAATTTACAAATCTATTAAATAATAACTACCATCAGATTTAAGGAGGTTAGTAGTACAAGTATTTTAGATATTTGGTGGGAGTTCCCCCTTAAGCTGGCTATTTAATTCACAGCAAACCTTTAGATTTTAAAAAGACTAAAAATTATGTTTGATTTTATTTTGCGTATATCATAATTGTTTAAGGTTGTTTATAGACTAAATAAATATTTGAAAAGCTTGATATTTTTGCAATGGAAGAAATGCGTAAATTATTTTGGAAATTTTCGTTGATTGAGATATTTCATTAGGCTCACTCTATTGAGATTATTTGAAAACATATTTGAAACGTGTTCTTTCTATTAAGTATAGATTCTTTTAATTTTATCTAGAAATTTAGTGACATTTTCCAGATGTTTATTCCTTGTCGATCCCTTGAAAGTTACCAAGTTGAAAATACACGAATTTGTAAACTTGACGGTGGTGTCCAAGGGGCTCCTAGCAACCTTGCGGACTATTCGCAGCTTGAGCTCTTTATCAACATTTAATATGACAATAAACGAACACAATTTGTAATGCTTTTTCTATCTCTCTAAACATGAATCAAACTCTGTGTCATTGTAGACCAAACGTTTATTTTTTATTTGGTTTGTGTTTAGGTGTGTCAGTTATTTTATTACTTTCTAAAATTTGGGAAACAAGTTGTTTGACTAACCTCAACACGGTTAGTTATCAACAAGAATTTTCTCACATAATAAGAAATGAACTTGAAAGTGATGAGTATAAACCAAGAATAAATCTTGCAGGAAAGCCTCAAAAAGCCTTAAAAACTCCACAAACTCTAATACGTCCACGTTACTATTCTACTGAACTTGGAATTAGGGAGAAACTCTTTGTAGGTGTTTTGTCATCTTATGATACACTAAACAGCTATGGGGTTTTGTTGAACAAAACTTTAGCACATATTGTTGAGAAGATAAATTTTTTTATAGAATCAACGGGACTTAAAAAGCCTAATGTTTCAATGCCTGGTATAGTATCATTTACTGATACACGTAAAATACTAAAGCCTTTTCACATGTTTAAGTATATAACTGATAATTATCTTGAAGAATATGATTTTTTCTTTATTGTAAAAGATACTACCTTCGTGAAGGCAAGAAAATTATACAATCTTGTTGAAAGTGTCAGCGTAAGTGAAGTTGTTCATGCTGGAAGTGAAAAAGTTGATCCACAAGGATTATACTGTTCCTTAGGTAGGCTATATTATGTCTTAAGGCTCTTGTGCAAATTAGCGGGCTGCAGTAAAACTATTCTTTCAACAAAAACACAAGGGTGCAAAATCTAAGAACCATACTTTTTATATAACTTAATTTTTTATTTATAAATCATGGAACTCACAAAATTAAGGGGTTAGTATGCCTTAACTGTTCCATTTTAAGCCATCTCTTTCTTGAAATATCAAAAGGATTGATATAAGCCGTAAAGCTTACATTATTCCAAACATTAAAACACATGGCATCAATTTGAACTAAAAACAAACTTTTGAATTAAATAAGAGAAAGTTCCACTCACCTAAGCAATGGATACCTTTCGGACGTTGTAGAACTATTTGGACACAATACACTAAACCCCAAATATAATTTTTACTGTCTTTATGAAGTCGTAAAAACTGTCTATGATGACCACAATTGACTTTATGTCATAGTAAATTTAACTTCTAACAATTTAACTCGTAGGCAATCACAAGTATTCAAAACAACTAAATTGTAGACGAAGTAAAAAATAATATTCATGACGTCATTGAAATAACACAACTTTGTTAATCTGTATTAATTATTATGACACTTATACAATCCAGCTTAACCTAACCTTTCATGTATAAATAAACTAAATTTATCTGAGCAGACACACCCTCTGGAAGTCATCCCCTGGAAGTCATATATTAAAATAAAAAAACTATATATTTTAAGGCTAAATAATGTATAGGCACTAAATATATTATCAAGTGGCTTTCCATCCTATTTTAACCTAAACTCCAAATTACAGTAATTAGGTCCTACTGGGCATGCCTTACATAACAAAGTTTTAACTTGTTTTTCTGTGTTTCATCGTCAAATTATATCTGCTACTTCCTAGATAACAAAATATTCCACCCTCTAGAGCCCCTTTCAATTTTCACTTCCTTTGATGAATTTTAGTTTCTAACCACCTTCTTTTTAAGTTTATGTCCAATCTATATGTTTCCACCGCTCTTGCCTATTTGACTAATTCTATCTCCAAGTACTTTTCATTTCTCTCCCATATCATGCTATCACCTTAAATTCCCCTGGGCTTCTGTGACCCTGCACTTTTGCCATTGAAATACTGTTCAATAATAAATGGATCAGTTAATTTACTCCTGGAATAATCAAGGTTTTGGGGCACTTTTATGGACAATCCATGACGTTTCTTGAACCCACTTCTAGTTCGTCTGCTAACTTATTTTCTTCTTCTGCAGGAATTGAAATGATTCTACCATAGGTAACACTTTTTTTCCCTCTTCTTCCTTTGAAGTGATTTTTAACTGTACTTCTTGGTATTTTGTATTTTCTTGCAGCACCTTTTATTGTACAGGTACCAGAACGTATTTCTTCTAAAGCATCTTCCAAATCTTTTTTTGGTGTAACTAGTTCCCCTGTCAGTTTTTATTTTGTATTTTCTAATTATTTTCACTAATAATTCAATACAAATAAGGTTTTGAATATGTCCCTCGACTTATTATTTCAAAGAATACCTTATACATTATTACCTAAGAAGACATTCAACATGTAATAAAAGATAAATTTATATTTAAAATATTGTAAAGTACCTGGTAAAGTGGACCTCAACCTACACTGTCTGTCAATGTTTGCAGTGCTTTAATTGAATGTTTCAGAAACTGGAACTCATAAAATGTATGGTCATCTCATCAAGTAAGATAATGTGTACTGTTTACTTATAAGGCAAAATAACACTATAACACTCAAAGATGAGATGTTAGGAATAATACATATTATGGAAAGACCACTAAATAAAGTACCCAAAAATATATTTACTGAATGCTTATACCTGCATTTTATATGTTTAAATTCACAAGGGCCCACTAACCCCGAAGGTACACTTATCCCTCTGCACCCTATTAATAATATTATATAACAGAAAAGAAATATTTTTTTTAAAAAAAGAATTACAAACGATAGACAATAATTGTCATCAAAATCATTCTAGGGGGATTGTCATCAAAATTATTCTGGGGGATTTGTTTGATTTACTCATGTTAGTAAAAGCTCTGGTGCATTAGTTAAAAGTTATTAGTCACATTTCAAATTATTAAAATAGAAATAGGCTAACCATTTTCAAAAATTAATCCACAATTACTTTGTTTTCAAAATAAAATAAATGGGTTTTATTGGGGTTTTAAGTGGCCTTTTTTTTTAGTATAATTCAGGTGGATTTTTGGGCTGGGTAAAATTCTAACAACCCTGGTCTGAATTCTCTTTCTATTGTACTAATGCACCACTTAATTAAAGAGTAAATATGATTTGCCTTTTATTGCATACTTTAAAAAGTGTGTTTTAAATGGAATAAATATAGGTATGTAAACTGTTAAACCAAAGTGATTTTCTGTGTTCTTTTTTTTAAATTCATACAAGTTAGTTGGCTAAATCTCCTTCTGTGGTGTGAACATCTCTTTTTAAAGGAAATACATTTTTTTGTTTTAAAAAGATGTATGTAAGAAATTAAAGATAAGAATTTATTTAAGTATATTACCATTTATTGATTTAACTAGATTCATGGTGGGAAAATAATAACTTACATATATACACATACATGTGTGCACGCGCGCACACACACACAGACACACAGAGTGTTTCAGGAGTAATATCAAATATTTTGGGAGATTGCAGTATTGATAATTCTGAGGAAAAAAGTTCATATAAACATGAATCCAATTCTCATTGGATGCAGATATATAGCTGTTTGAAACTGGTGCTGGTACGATGAAGTTACTTTCACCCTTGATGGTATACACATTATACACAACTTGCATTGGTGATCCAACAAAAATTCACATGACACTGTAGAAACAAATTTTCAACATCATTTCTCTTTATACATTGTGTGTGGTACGATCAACAATCAGGTGATTGGGCCTGTTGTGTTAAAAAATAATTTTACATGGCCCTTTTATCTACAATTTCTGCAAAATAAACTTTCACTACTATTGGAGGAGATCCCCTTGGCTACAAGGACAACAGATATGATCCTTCAGCATGACGGAGCTCCTGCGCATTACAGTCGTCAGATGACACAATATATAAACCTGACCTTCCCAGAATGATGGATTGGCCGTGGATGGTCCCCGTCATTGGCCATCAAGGTCTCCAGACCTCACTTCCTTAGATTATGGTTTGTAGGAATAGATGAAAAGTGAAGTATACAAAGAATAGGTAAATACAAGAGACAAATTGATTGCTCGGATTATGGATAATGCTGCCCTGATAAAAGAACGCCAAAGCAACCTCAGAAGGAAAATACATACTTTTACCACAAGAGTGCAAAGTGCAATGAGATTGGTGATGGGGCTTCTAAACATTTATTGTGAACTGTAAATTATTTGTGTTTTGTATTATCCTTCAAACAGTTAATAAACACAAGCAAGTCATTTATCATTCTTTAATACCTTTAATATTGGTTTATTACAGGCCAGTTTCAAATAGCTGAAACTCAGCATCCTTCGAGAATTGGACACATGTTTATATATAATTTTTTACTCAGAATAATCAAAACTACAACTTCCCAAAATATTTCCTATTTCTCCCGAAACACACACACACACACCCTGTGTTTTGTAATTCATGTGTGAAACTCAAAAGGGGTTATAGGGGGATACAAAAGGACTGGATTGATGTAAGAGCAGCCTGGTGGGGGAATATGAGAGAAGCCACAGGGGCAGGTCGGCAACATGCATCGCCGACTGCGCAATCAAAATGTGCCAGCAGCAGACTGTGGCCGGTCCATTCCGTGGACCTGACTCCCACGAACTTCTTAAGGGTAAATGTAAAATTACCGGTTTATTAAGTGTTTTGTCGGATGTACTTTGGTTAGCGCAGAATACTTGACTCCACATATTTTAATGGAGGAATTTTTGAACAGATCCAGACAAATATGGTTTGCCATTAAATGTGCTGGACACAATTTTGAACAACTGTTGTAATACTTATTTTCTGCTATTAATAAAAGGCTGTGCGCATGTGGTTCAGACTTTCAGTCGAACACTCCTTGTTTACCACACATGTAACAGTGTGTGAATACCATAAGCCTGTTGTGTTTCACTGAGAATACTAACGCATACTGCCTACCTGCCCCTGTGGCTTATTTCACATTTTTGTTTTGGAGGAAGGGGCGGGGGGGCAAGGAAGGGTTTACACCACCAGGTTTCTTACATCAATCCACTCCTTTTGTAATCCCCTACTACCTCTCTTGAGTTTCACACATGAATTATGAAATATGGTGTGTATAGACCATAGAAAAAAGACAATAAAAATCAATATTGTTCACCATGGAAACTCATCTTTAAGATGTGGCCCCCAGGTAAAAATAAGTGTACTAATATTTTGTATGTGATTTTAAAATATCATTTAGGAAGAAATAAAAAAAAAGAATCAATTCAACAAACACATGAAAACCTTCAGGTAGGTCATGTGGTTACATCTAATTTCTCAGTTTGTTAAAGTGGTTTACATAATCTTGATTTTAGTTTTGTTTTCTAGATGCTGGGTTACTATTGAGTAATTCTCTTGTAAGAGAAATACATAACAACTTGGAATGGTGTGTTAAAAATGCATTTTCTGATTCTGATGACTACAACCTTGGCCGGTGCATTCTTCATGCCACTGATATATCTTGCAATGATCTTGTTCAAGTTAGTATTTCTGTGCAGTCCTCGCATTATTACATAGAAGCAGTTTTTTAGTTATAATTATAGAAAAAATTGACAACCTAACAAAATGCACTACTTTCAGTCATTTTTAACAGGGCTATAGAATTTAAATATTTCTTCATAATATAGTTTGTATTCTATTTAAAATACACTTGTTTATCATTAGTAAATATATACAGCTAAAAATATTTAGGAAATTTTAAATTGGATTTTTCATTTTATTAAAATATCCTTCTCTTACAATGTACCTATAAAGTGTTTTGACAACTCAATTTTTCTGCTTCAAGATTACACTTAAAAAACTATAAGTTATAAGTGTGAAGCAATAGCCAACATATTTTATAATACTCGGCCAATTTCTCTCACTAATTAAATTGTTAACTTTGGAAACTTGTGGTCTAGTAATTTTTTCTTTATTTCGTCTTTCTGTGTTACCAACTGTTAAAAGTCAAAGATAGACGGCATATTATGTCACTTATGAACATCTTACAGGTCTCCTTTTATTGGTCTTTTAAAAGTGCTCCATGGCTCATGTTAAAGCATAACATTTAATATGATAATATTGTAGGCCTACTCATAAGAAATACTTATAATTCTGTTAATCTATCAGCCTGTGTCATGATTGTAAGAGGTGTATTGCAATGTCAATGATAGTTTAGATGTGGCCTTAGTGAAAGTAATATTTTATATTATTTCATACTTTACAGTTCAACCTCTTTGTAATCCACGCTGGCCAAATATTAATGCATGGAATATTTGAAATCCTGTCATAACTTCAACTTTTTTTAGATCCATTACTGTCCAGCCTATTACCTGGGTCACTGTTTTATTCAAGTCATATATTTTTCTACTACTGGCTGGGTAGACCTGTCATAGCTTCCTATGCCTTATACTCTAACTTAAGACTAGGACAAGCATAAAACTATTCCCCGGTCATTAATTTATCAATGTGAAAGAGTAAACCCATATTTCACCAATGATAAATTTTTCGGTCAGGCTGGGAATCGAACCCGGGACCCTCAGCTCCGTAGGCAGACACCCTACCAACTGAGCTAAGGTGTCAGATTGTCATTACATTAACTAACCCAATTAATTTCATTTTCTAACTATTGGGGAAAGAAAATGTCGGGATAACAGGGTTATTTTAAAGAAAAAAAAAGTTTATCCTAAATATACGAAGGCAGTTCGGAAAGTAACCTATGTTTGGCTGTAAATAAAAAACTTGCATAGAAAAATTATTTTATTATATACATCTTAAAATTACAGCCTTTTACTATTTTTCAACATAGTCACCATTTAAATTTAAACATTTGTCATAGCGTTTCACTAATTTACAAATTCCTTCTTAATAAAATTCAGCCGCCTGGGCACGTAGCCAATCTTCCACGTCATTTTGAAGCTTGTCGTCGTCGTCATAGAAGTGCTGTGATGCAAGCCACTTCTTCATGTGAGCGAGTGTGGTAACCTGGTGGTCTAGGGGTAAGGTGTCAGACTTCTGTGATGGGGTCCGGGGTTCAAACCCTGGTCCTGACACAGATTTATCTGATTATCAAACCCTTCTTTCACCTCTGACAAGACGTGTATTAATCACAACTTGTGAATGTGGGGAATGCCAGGCCTCCACCATGGTTTGGATTCCATGTTAAACTGTAGGTCCTCCATTTCATCTCACCATCACCCTACCATTACATATTATCGTAAGTGCGTATAACCCGAACTGGTAGTAAGGTGCGGTGCTAATAATAATAATAATTCATATGAGTGACGAGATAAAAATCACTTGGTGTCAAGTCGGAGCTATAAGGGGGATGATAAAAAGTCCCATTTGAATTGCTTTAAATGCTCTTTGAGTTTTGGAGCACTGAGAGGATGAGCGGTGTCATGCAAAAACACAACACTGAATGTCAGCATACTGCGACGTTTATTTGAATGGCTCGCTTAAGTTTCATCAAAGTCCAGTTGACATCTGAAGTGGTCATCGTACCCCGTTCCATAAATTCAACAAGCAAAACTCCCTTAGCATCCCAAAAAATTGTAGCCATAACCTTCCTCGATGACAAAGTTTGGCAGGCTTTCTTCGGCTAGCATGGAGAATTGGTTTGGCCCCAAGCCATCGACTTGTTTCGTTTCGGCATTTACGTATGCCACCCAAGTTCCGTCACCAGTCACAATTCTTTTCAAAATACCTTCTCCTTCCGCGTTGTAGCATGAAAGGAAGTCTAAGGCAGAGCCCATTTGTTTGGTTTTTTGGACCTCTAGAAGCAATTTTGGTACCCACCGAGCACAGAACTTTCGGTAGCCTAATTTAATGGTGACAACCTCGTACAAAACCACGAGAAATTTGCGGGAATTGTTCAGAAAGTTCATAAATGGTAAATCTTCGATTTTCACAAACTTTTTCGTCAATTTTCTTGACAAGATCATTACTCACAACAGAAAGCCTACCACTCCTCTCTTCATCATGAATGTTTGTTCTACCACTTTTAATAAATCAGACCCATTGTCGCACAACACCTTCAATCATAACATTTGGGCCATATACAGTACACAATTGACGATGAATCTCTGCTGCTGAAACGTTTTGCGCCGAAAGAAATCTTATTACAGCACACATTTCACATTTCGTTGGATTTTTTATTGCAGCGCTCATGTTTTGAGGTTATACCATGTGAGTGCGCGAAAGAACGAGGTTCATACTGTCACAGCTGGATGCTTACTGAATCAGAGAACATGCAGATGTGACAATGGCGGCGCTCTGCACACAACTACTAGCACCACACTAGAACGACGGTTACTTTCCGAACCACCCTCGTACTAACTGATCACGAGGTTTTGTAAATTAATCCTAGTTTTATAGTGGTATAGGGCCTACAAGTCTTTCCATGCAATTTTTTCACACAATCTTTTAGAATAGGTAATTACATGCACCAACTCTCATTTTATCTTCTGCACAATATGGAATGCATCTGATAAAAAAAGCTATTATATTTATTTAGTGAAGACTTACATCTAGATATCATATTCTAAAAATTGAATAATAGCTTTGGCTATTTGATTATTAAATATGTGATCCCTTACAATTATTATAATTGTACAAGTGGCAGCAATAACCCAATTACCGAGTCGAAGGTGGCTGCGTTATCTGATAGCACATGATCTTAATAAATCACACATTTGTAGCCGACGATTTCAGCATGTCCATCATAGACTCTGTCTTAAAATATGAGTGAAGATTGACCCTGGGCATGGGACGATTCCTGGATAACTCTGGTGTTGGAGCATTAGCGTACTAAGCCAAAGGTCCTGGGTTTGATTCCTTTGTCCAGGTGTCATTTTTCAATTTTCAGATTATGATATCTAGATGCGAGTAAATCCTCACTAAATAAATATAATAGCTTTGGCTATTTGATTCTTAAATATGCGATCCCTCACAATTATTATAATTGTACAAGTAGCAGCAATAAGCCAACTACCAAGTCGAAGGTGTCTGCGTTATCTGATAGCTCGTGATCTTATTAAATCACACATTTGTAGCCGATTTCCGCACGTCCATCATAGACTCTGTCTTAAAATATGAGTGAAGATTGACCCTGGGCATGGGACGATTCCTGGATAGCTTAGTGGTTAGAGCATTGGCTTACTAAGGCAAAGGTCCCGGGTTTGATTCACATGTCCAGGTGTCATTTTTCAATTTTCAGAAAACAATTTATTTATTCATTAAAAACCCTTCATATTGAATTAATAGACAGTTAATTGGCTAACATTTTAAATTAGCCATGTGTATCTGGAGCAATACAGAAAGAATTTTGTCATAAAAATTAATTTGTGACTAATATTTTCAAATTTTTTTCATCCGTCCAAAACATATCCTATCTCCTATAAATACATTCTTAAACCCTTGTATGTCAGACACCATTGATTGATTATGTTTTATATAAATTTTTTTTTTGTTTTGCTATATAATCTATTGTGTAGGCCTATATAATCAGTGGCGTAACTTACCTTACAACCCCGCAGACCCCGCAGTGCGGGGGAGCCCGATGGACTGAGGGGCCCATATATTGGGTGATAATTTATGGGGGTTTTGTAATGCACGCGGCGCACAGGATGGGGCTTACTTTGTGCAACAGATGTACTCCCCTCTGCATCAATAGAATCACCCACTCCCTCCTCAGTCCCTCACCACACCACACATGGCGCGTTCAGTTGTTGCTTATGCTATGCTGTGCGCCGCGCCCTGTTTGTTTTGTTATAATGAAGCCATTTGGATATCATTTCAAACATTTGAGTGGTGCAAAGAAATGAAAAAGAAAATTGGAGGTCAAAACTAACCAAAATAGATACATTATTTCAGTGAAGCAGCCAAACTCAAGTAGTTAGCTGTAGTGGTGCTTACCCAAGTTGTTTGGTTGATTCAAATAAGCTTCATAGTGACATTGAAAGTGATTCTAATGGGAATCAAGATAGGACACCTCAAGCTGTAATAAATATTGGAAGGCAAAGATAAGCTTATTCCTAATGATCCTGTATTACTTGAAAATGTATCTGCAACTGATAAGGTTATTTGCTCACCCTGAGCCAACCAAATGTAATTTGGCCAACGAAAACATTTTCTTGAAATTGTAGAAGATGATATAAAATGATTATGATTCATCATGGTCCTTGTAAAGCAAAAGGACTTTTTCACAAAGATCCAAAACAGAGTAATAGATGTTTTTCTACAATCTACTATGCAAAATCGACCAAGACTGGTCTTAAAATTGCTAGATAATGGCTATGTTATTCTGTTAAGAAAGATTTTGTGTACTGTGAAGCCTGTGTGTTATTTGCAGACAGAAGTTCATCATTCTACCACAGTAATGAGATCAATTGTGTTCGGGACTGGAAAGGCGTATAAAATAATTATCTATCCATGAAACAAGCACTTTGCAATTGTGTTGTTTATAACATGTGGAAAAAAAACTAGACAATTTATTCTACACTTAACAGAGAAACTTAAAAGGAAACAAATAAGTGGTATAAAATACTCCATCATATAGTAAATCTAACTCTTAACCTAGCTTCATGTAATCTTTCATTGAGAGGCCATAGGTAGGAGCTTGGAAAGCCTAGCAGTGGAAACTTTATAGCTCTAATAGAACTACTTGCCAAGTATGATCATGTATTGCAAGAACTCATAAGTGAGGAGAAGGGCTCTCAAAAGTATTTTAGTCCAACAATCCAGAATGAATTAATTCAGGTATTAGCCCAAAAAGTTGAATCTGAAATATTGACAGAGATAAAGTATGTGGAACTTTTTTCTGTAATAATGGACACTACTCAAGATATTTCAAGAATAGATCAGTTAACCCATGTGTTTAGGTATGTAACAATTTCAAAAGATTCATCCAGAAAGCCCACCAACATAAAAAATAAATTAAAGGTTTAGGGTTTCACAGAGTCCAGATCAAAGTGCAAGTGGACTAGAAGAATTAAACTTTGAAAGTAATTGAAGAGAAGAGACTGTCATTGTTAACGTGTAGGGTTCAGGGCTAAGACAGTGGGTGCAGCTGCCATGTCAGGTGTGTACAGTGGTGTGAAGACAAAGGATTGAGAAAACAAATGAAAAATGCAAAATATGTTCATTGTGCTGCACACATTATAAATTTAGTACTGAATGATGCAATCAGGTGTTCCTGAAAACATTACTTTTTATGGTATTGTCAAACAAGTGTGTGTGTTTTTTAGTGAAAGTTTTAATAGGTGGAAGCTATTGTCATCGTTTGTTACTCTAAAAAAACTTTGTTCAACAAGTTGATCTTCAAGGGTTGATTCTGTAAAAGCATTGAGGTACTCATTTGTTGAAGTCATGAAAGCTCTCTCAAAGATGATATTACAGTCCGACAAACTTGATGAAAGAACTCAAGTGACTGGTTTACGGAAACAATTGGAGGATTTTGCGTTTGTTTTCCAAGTGGTCTTGCATACAAACATTCTGGAAACAATTTGATTTCAAACCTTCTCCAGAGAAAGGAATTTGAACTGTTTTTACGGTGACCTGGTGGTCTAGGGGTAAGGTGTCAGACTTCTGTGCTGGCGGCCGGGGTTCAATCCTTGGTCCCGGCACAGATTTATCTGATTACCAAACCTTTCCTTCACCTCTGACAAGACATCTTGTGAATGTGGGGAATGCCATGCCTCCACCGTGGTTCGGATCCCACGTTAAACTGTAGGTCCTTCATTTCATCTCACAATCACCCTACCATTACACATTAGTGTAAGTGCGTATAACCCGAACGGGTAGTAAGACGCGGTGCTAATAATAATAATAATTGAACTGTTTGAGGCATCAAATCTTTTAGAAGGTGCAATTGTAAGATTACCTGAGGTTACAAATAACTTCGCTGGTATGAAATTGTCTGCCATTACCCTTGCAAGGGAGTGGGGCATTGATTGCCAGCTTTTAAGCAAATGAATCAGGAATGTAAAGAAACACTTTTACCAGCTCCCAGAATATGAAATATTGACAGACCCAGAGAAAAATTTTCAAGTTTCCATATTCAATTTACATTGGACATAGTTACCAGTTATATAAAAATAATATTTCAAAGTAGGCCATTAATAAAAAGTTTGTTTAGAGTACTTACACAAGTTTTTTTGCTAACTGTAACAGATTAGAAAGTGACTGAGAAATCATCCATCTAGGTTAAGGAGTATGAAGAAGATTTTATTGATAATTTAACCTTTGAGGTAAACAATTTTAGATCAACTTTGAAAAGTGAAATTGAAAAAAAATGGTCAATACATCAGCTAGCTGATCTATTGTTTCTTGAGCATTATACTTTGGCATCAAGCTTGTGAGGCCTGTGTATGGTTTTTCTTTTGTTTCTTACTCTTCCAGTAACTGTTTCTACAGCTGAAAGATCCTTTTCAAAGTTGAAGTTAATAAAAAACTATTTAAGAAGTACCATGAGTCAACAAAGACTTAGTGCTCTCATTGTATTAAGTATAGAATGTGAAAAAACACATAGACTCGACATACATGAAGTAATTACATAATTTGCCTCTCAAAAAGCCAGAAGGGAAAAGCGCCTGCTCGGCTTGACTTGACACATGAAAAAATGTTAAATGGCTATTTAGTAACATTACATGTAATTTTCAGTTTCTAGATAAAAGTAGTAATTGTTTCATTTCTCATATTTATAACTTGATTTTTTATTTTGATTCCTACTCCAACCCCTTAAACACCTTGATTACATTATCTAAAATCACTCAAATAGTAAATTGGTCAGGAGGACAAAAATGTTTCCAGTGGGGGGCTCATTTAAAGAAAGTTATGCCACTGTTAATCAATCTTTTTTTTTTTTCAGGGTAAAAGACTCAGCACCTATATTTTGCCTTTAAATTTCAATCCACGGGACATCCAAACTGTTGCTAGAAGTGTGGAATTTGAGTCAGCTTTGACATTATATCCTGTTTCACAGCCTGCATTATTCAACCATTTAAATGCTTATTTCTCCAAGGTAGGACATATATATAATCTTAACACAAATATTCTGACTTGTGTGGAAGGATTAGGCAAGTAGTTGGCAGGCAGGCATAACTTTGATTCATTAATACCTGCATACAAGCATGATTTCTCTCCTCTATGGTTTTGATTCTCTCTTCATGTGAATTTTGGTGTGTTCCTGAATAATCACCAATAACCCCCTTTCCGGCCTCTCAGGCAAGCTCAGAGCTTCTTGGTTTGTTTTTGTGGTTCACCTCCCCACCTCTTTTCTTTTACAAACACATCATTATAATTTAACTTTGCATCATTTTTCTTAACCTTTTAACAGAATCAACATTAGAAAATAAAATGGGTTATGGTTTTACAATTTTTCCATGACAATTTTTTTTTTCTACATTTAAAGATACAAAGAAAAAAATCTGACATAAATTCACACAAAATATTGATAGGATAAACAAAGAAGATTCCTAATCAAATGTACACTTCATTTACCCTGAAAGGTGACAGTATGGTCCTCTTATAAGCTACATCATAGTGTCATTCATCAAGGTAAGCTGGCTGGATATCTGTTAGGTAGACTGTATGTAAATAAAAGTAAAAAGCATTATTCTAAAACTAACATTATGAGTAATAAATCAGGTTCAATTTTGACCTCTTATTTATAATGATTTTTTTAAAGCGAGTAGAGTAAAACCAGACCTACCAGTTATATTTAGTTGACAATGGCATAAGACTCTTTTAGCTTTAACTAAAGGATTTTGGTATTAAATACCTACATATATATTTAGAAATTTCCTAACCATAAAGATGTCAGTTTAAATACTTTCACATGACGACTTTGACAAAATATACAATATTTTCTCCTTTGAAACAATGATTTCATTTTTCATGAGTCTACAGAAAAATTGAACTTAGTTCATATGTTTTATTTATCTTATAGAGAAAAATATTTCTTTCATTTTGAATCTACAGCCTGAAGATATTTCAATGAATACATTTTCATAAGAGCCTTCTTGTTTCAATGATCAGAAATTAATAAAAAAAAAAAAATTGGCATATCTATCTTTACAACTAACATATCAAATTTATTGAGCATACCCTTGATCTTGTCTTCATTATTAAAAATGTTTGCATTTATTCAGAGTTGCCGGTTGTGGTTTTCAATGATAGCTCCAAATAGCCATTGAATTTCACACATTTATTATAGACTACATTAAACTATGAGTGAAGAATGACCATGAGCATGAGGCGATTCTTGGTTAGCTCAGTGGTAGAGCATTGGTGCACTAAGACAAAGAGTCTGGAATCGATTTCTGTGTACAGATACAATATTTAACTAATTGAAACACTTGGAGGTTTTTAAGTTTAAGCCATTCTTCTGATTAAAAATGTCTGCTAAAATGTCAAATAAATGCTAGAAATGCGGTTAATAATAACAGTACCAGTACTTTCGTCCAATTGAATAACCAAACATTGAATTTCATGGATTCTGTATTTTGGTTTCGGTTTTACAGCTGCAACTATATCAACTACCGGTATTCATTTACTATGATCTCAAAGGGAGGACCTAAACTCAACTCTTTCCATAATTAATCTTAAATATACCTTATTTAGTTATCACATGGTGTAAGGCGTCACTCTCGCAATAGACTGATTTGCCTTTGCCGGGAAGATTGAGGTTTGAATCTCGATTGTGTGTACTGAAGGGGGTCTTTCCTAAATGAATAACCTTCTTAATCTCTAGCCCAATAATAAAAACATGGATAGTGAGATGTGATGAAAAAAAAATCATTATTGAAGTAGGCAAATTATTTTGACAGCAGACATAGTCAGTTCTCCTTTTCATGCTTTTTGGTGTATTACTAGTTATTATACTCTCATTTATGGACACTTAAGCAAAGTCAAACCTTTCCACCAATCTATAATGCTAAAAATAAATCTTACTAATAAACTACAGACTGACCATGCTTTGTCATGGTTAAACAAACAAAAGGCTAATTATTATTCATAGATATACATTAGTACAGTCTTACCTTGTAACATTTACTTGCATTAATGCAACATTAATTTTTATACTGTATTCATTACCTTGATAATGTTGTTGATGTATACTTTGGTCTAACATACTTAGAGATTTTCACAAATTCTCCATTAGTTGAATGATCAAAGGATGTGTTTGTAGCACACACATACTTTCTAAACCTGTTGAATAATGTGGCTTTCATGTATCTATGTATCAACTAGATATGTATCCTTTGAAAGTTTCAGCACAAATTTGGTAGTGGCTTTTTTCTCCATTAAAACAGTTTCATCTGTGCTAGGAGATTAAAAACAATAATTGTATATCTTAATTCTACTTTTAGTGTATAACCCGAAAGGGTAGTAAGGCATAAACAAAAAAAAACTATTTTTCCCCCAAAAAAGAATTAAAGATTACAAAATTTGAATTTTTATTATTTTTTTGTATCAAATAAATACAAAAATAAATCACGTCTGCCACTGGCCTTTACCCTTAGTTTACTGACAAGCATCAACATAGTTCCATTCTTACACAGAAAACTTTGAATAAAATTTTTAAACAAAGTATAATAATAATAATATTTAGCACCGCGTCTTACTACCTGTTCGGGTTATACGCTTTAAGTACTAATTACGCTAATGGATTAGGAATTGGGAAGGTTGAAATAGAGGAAGTGAACCCGCATTTGCGTGGAGGGAGAGTGGAAAACCATTTAGGAAAAACCACCCCAAGTTCACCCGACTAAGATTTGAACCTCGTTCTCCCCATCCTCAACAGTCGAGCGCAACACGACAAGCGCGTTAGCCAACTACACCACTGAGGCGGGTTTTAAACAAAGTAAATTAGGTCTACCTCATTCATAAGAAATATTGATGAATTTACAGAAACATAATTTATAATAAATTTTGGCTAACAAAAATAGTTTTCTAGATACCAATTTTGAGTAGGAGTTTTCACTGTAAAAGATAATAGCTAAAAATTGGCTACAGCCAATAAATACAATATAATTATCTAATTTTTACATACACATACCCTTTTGAATAATGTTTTCGTTGCAGTATAATGGTTTGTGGAGTGCTTTAAATACTTTATTGCATGTTTGAGTTGATCCTTGGGGCAACTGGACATATTTAGTGGCAATCTGTAAATATTTGAGGAATATCTTGCATTTTATTTTTGCTCTTTTGGTACTAGACTGTTTGTCACTACTATTGCAGAGTGTTTACTTGTTATAAAAATCATTAAGATCATGAAATTAAATTGTGGTAATGATTGACATGAAAATTTAATCATTTAACTTGAATATTACAAGGCAAGAACAATATACTGGTAAAAATAATATTTTAATATTTTTTATACATACACTATACCTTGAAATGTAGCAGTCATTTATTTACATATTACACTATGGCCTATTTTATAAGCTACCATACTCTATAGTTGAAACATGAAAGCTAAGCTTGCTACCTTTCAGAATGAACATAGTGTACATATATTCATAAATGAGAAACTCACATAAATCAGAATTGTATATTATCTTAATGTTGATCACAATTTGAGGATATATGCAATATAATTTATTATTTTAATCTTCTAATTGAACTGTAAGTAGGTGTTTAAAAGTATTGAAAAAAAAAATCATTAATACGGGTTTGTTTGAATCTGTGGACACCTATTGGTTTCAATGATGTAATCACATTTAAAATGGAGAACTAAACACATAATTTAAAGACTCTAAGCCCAAATTCAGTCAGTACACCTGAGCAAGCACTGACTGAATTTGCTGTGTAATGTAAACCAATTCTCAATAAATAAAAGCATTTTTTGATTAAAACCAAATGGGCCTGTTTATATTTTGTATCATCTACTTATGATTAAAATAAAGAAAGTTAATATACTAACATTTGCCCTCTTTGTTCTAAATTTTTTTTAATAAATGATAAAGATACATTCATTTAATCGTTTTAAAAACTTCATATTTCATTGATATTTTGTGAATGGCAAGAATTGACCATTTGTATCAAAGAATTATTATTATAAAATAAAAACTAATCTATTAATAAACTCTAAAATCATATGGTTGATAATCTTGATTAAGCCAATTGATAAAACAACTTCAATCACATCATTTAATATCCAATAATTTGACATAAGTAATTTCATGTGTCATTTTGTTCTTATACCTCTATGTAATTTATTTTTCCTAAATATCAATATTTTATTTATGTATGTATATTATTGACTCTTTTGTTGAAATTAATTTAATCATCCAAAATTACCCCTTCTCATATCTATAAGCGAGCTAAGTTTTTATTACATTTCACAAACATTCAAAAAATAAAAAGTATTTGTTTGTCTCTTCATAATTCTGTCAGGCAGAATCTACATTAGTGTTTAAAATGTTGTGTGCATTAAGCTCTTATTGAAGGAATCATCATGTAAACATAAAAAATCCCACCATTACAGTCTTATTTAGAAAAGAATACTTTGCAGATGTGTGTTTGTATAAATTGTATTCAAACTATGTTAAATGTTTTACAGCAATGCTATGTAACAATAATATTTTTCATATTGATTATTATATATGCAAAAAAAAAGTTGATTTAGTCACTATTTTATTGCACTAAATAATTATAATAAATATACTACTTTGCTTTACATCAAGTTTTGTTTCCAGCCTCTGGCCTGGGTCTGTTTTTTTACTAAGTTATAGATTTTCTACTACCAGCTTTTGTAGCTTCATATGCCTTATAATCTATCTTATTACAGGCACAACATCAAGTCGCTGACTGTAAATTTATCAATGTTAAAGGGTGACCCATATTTTCATCAATTATAAATTTTCGTACATGATGGGAATCAAACCTGGGACCCTTAGCTCAGTAGGCAGACACGCTACCGACTGAGCTAAGATGTCGGGCTATATTAAACATACAACTATTCTCACCCAAATCATTCTTTCCAGCAGGTGAATGGCTTCCTTTATTATCATATATTTCTTTTTAAATGTATTACCAACATTTCTGTTTCTTATTTTGATTTATGTATTATTTTGATTGCACGTCATAGATTAATTAACTTTTCTCAACAGCAATGATAAATTCTCCATACCATACATGATTCTGTTTCTATCCAAACTGTCAACAAGGTTCTCAACATTCATGTAGTTTACCCAGTAATGTCTCATCCAAACAAGCTTTAGCATCCTCCACATTTTTATATACATTTTATTTTTATCAAGCACAGTTAACTATCCTAAAGGTTATATATATATTAACATTATTAAGATTTTGTCATTTTTATGGACAGAAAGTGTGTTGTTTTGAATGGAAGGATTTCCTTGGCAAGCACTGCAACTCACTTTGAACATCTTGTATAGGTGTGAATTGCCAAAGTAGAAGAGGGGAGTAAAGGAAATGCCTGAGCGCTCCCGTGGGATTGGTGTGTTACAGATCCAATCGACAACCACAGTCTAAATTTTAACTTAAATTTTTGACTAGTATCTTAGTTTTGATCTCATTCTCTATTCTTTTTGTTTATATGTTTATTTAGTTAATGCTGAAATGAAGACTTAAACTTGAATGATATTAATTTATTACTATAAAATTTTCTCAGTTAAATTCCACTGTATGAATTGAACATACAAACAGAAGGCAGACTCTTACTATTGCAGCTATAAATCTAAATACATCTAGTAATAATCATGATGTTTATAAATGTACTAACATTTTATATCATGGTATTTGTTTTGTATTCATAAAGTAGATTTTTTTTTAATGATTGTTTCCAAGCTTTAGCCTGGCTCACTCTTTTATTCAAGCCTTATATTTTCCAATACTGTTTTGTTGGGTCTGTTGTAGCTTCAAATGCCTTTGAAACTAACTTAAGAGTAGGACAGGCACAACATCCAGTCCCCAGACGTTAATTAATCACTGTGAAAGGGTAAACCCACATTTCACCAATGATAATCTTTCAGCTATTTCAGGAATCAAACCCAGGACCCTGAGCTCAGTAGACAAACACGCTACCAACTGAACTAAGGTGTCTTATAATAAAAAAAGATGTGTATTTTAAAATATAAAGAACCTCTTAATTGCAATTAGCAGATTTATATATTTTGCATTTAATTTATAATATAATATTTATGATAAAATAGAATCATTGACTCTACTTTCTTAATTAGAATAATTATGTGTTTATCTACTGTTTAGTGATATATTTGTGATAGATAAATATTGCTGTAGATAGCTCACACGAGTGGTTTCATGGTCTAACAAATCACTCTAGTTTTAAACTGGATTGCCGATGCTGGGAAGATCATAGTTGGAGTCCTTGTCATTTGTACTAAGTGTGTTCTTCCTAAATGATTACCCACTCTGCCTCCACTCAATTGCGGATAGATTTCCTTTAAAACTCTTCCTTTATTGTCCCTATTTAATTAGCATAATTAATGTACTAAGACATGATGAAATAAAAAATATGCAGATATTTTGGTGTATTTTTATAGATCAAAATACTTCTATATAGTTAATTTTTTACAACTAATTATAGTATTCTATTATTATTATTATTATTATTATTAATTGTGAAACTGTTATACTATTTCTACGGCAGTTCACAAATAAAACAAAATCGGTTTAATTTTACATAAATATACAAAATAAGCATAAACAATGAGAATTTAAACTTATTTCTCTTTTAAAAGATTTATTTTAAATTTTTATATTTTGTTGAATTATTATTTGGTTAATAAATCTTATAAATTACTTAATTTTAGTAAATATGTTTGATTATAAAATGGTCAAAGAAAACTTCAATTAAATCTTCCTATTTTATATAGATCCGAAGGACCCCTTTTTCTTCCCCCGGTCTTACCTTAGTACCCTTCTCCCTATACCTACCCCTTTTCATCACTACCCCATGTTCAAACTCATAGGCCAACACTGAATCTACCTTTAAATATATAGGTCATTGGGGAGCATTGCTGGTGTGTTCTACCCTGGGTACGTTAAACATCATATGCAGTGTTGGACACATGGAGTGGAACATGCTAGCATTTCCCATGACCATCTATATTGGTGCATATTTCAAATGTATCTGACCCACGTTCTCATGTTGCCTGCAGTGTGTCACATGCAACATTTTAGATACTTGGCTAGTGTAGATTCAGCCTTTTTAAACAAATGCTTTTAATCTCAATAAAACAAAATTTAATAATTATCTATTTCATTCAAATATGTTTTTCAGTAGCTAATTTGTTTTATTTAACAAGGGCAAAATAATTTCACCAATTCTATTAAAGATCTTTATTCAAATGCAATATTATTTGAATATTTGATAAGCTGAAAGCCATTACAAAATATACATTACTTGAGCCATATCAAAACAGCATACAATCTTGGTCAACTATTTAAATGGTTTATTTAGGAACTACCTTATATGTAGCATATTAAATATGAAATAAATATAAGGTCGTAGTTGAGAATATTATGGCATGACTATAACTAGTAGGTTTAGTTTTGAATTTGGTCATGTAGTTTCACAATTTCTATCCTGGCTTACCTTGTGCACATTCTCTTAAATAACCTTCTAATATCTACCCTTTTAAGATTAAGTCATTAATAGTTTGATCATTTTTCCAGCTTTTGCAGTTACATGCTATACGGGAAATATCAGAAATACGGCACTTCATCATCAATACATCTTCAACAACATTTGGTGGACAGTCAGCTCTCACTTGGCCAATAGGTATTCTCACTCATTGTTATGACATTGACTCACATTGATGATCAAGAATAAGTATTAAACCCATTTTACATAATAAACTAATATATGAAAGTGATTTCATGATATTTTTAAGAAAAGTAATTGAATTTAAGTATCTTTAATTCATTATTAAATCAATCTCTTCATCATACTAAAAAAAAGGGTTGCACAGAGGATGTCTGTAACATTTTAAATTTAGCTTAAAAGACTTGCTACATATTTTTTATTCAATTTTCTTTATTATTGATTCATTCCTTATCTGGTCCAAGGTACTATTTTCACAATAGATTAGATTGGCTATGATGGGGAGGTCATCTTTCGATCTCAGTTGGGTGTAATGAGAGTGATTTTTCCAAAATTGTTTTTCACTCTCCACACAAATGTGGATACATTTCCTCTAAATTCAACCTTCCTCCCTAAATTAACAAAGTAATTAATATATATGCATATAATATGCAAAGGTAGGGTAGACCTGGTGCTATTAAATTAAAGTGTCTTAGGTGTATTTTGTTTGGAAAGTTTTATCTACAATAATATGTAATACTTTTAATGTTGAGCAGCATCTTGCCCATAATTACTAGGTTTGTTCAAAGTTTGTTAGTTCTGAAACATCACATGTATTCAATTAGGACGTTTTAATTGTGTTGCTAGGTAACTACCCGGGCACTGAACCCACAACAAGATTTGATGTTCTTCGTTGGGATTACTTTGATGAAAAACATATATATCTTAATTCGGATTTCAGTAGAAAGAAAGAACTTCAGGGAGCCACTAAACTAGCCTTTGAGGTAATTTTTTAATTGTCTATGTATGGATGGAGGTGGTGTGATTTTTTTATAGTTTTTTTTGTGGGCTTTAATATGAATGACATATTTTGATGTATAATTTTATCCTAACATAATGTATGTATAGACTTGATAATTTGAATATAATATAGTTTGCTTGATGTTGTATAAGTTGCTTCTAAATTTTATTAATAAACAGACTGAAAGTTTTATTAATATACCACAAAGGTTTTAAAACAAAGGTGTTGAGTTTGGACTTAATGAGAACAACATGCTAAAATAATTTCATTGGTATACAAAGCCACGGGTCCTGGGCTCAATTTGTGTGTCAAAACTGCTATTTCTCACTAAATTGAACATAATCTTAATATATTCCTAGTAATAACATTCATGTGTCAGTTAATGATGCATTAAAATTAATAATTGCTTGGCAGCGTGAAATCTTTTTATGAGTTATCATGGCTCTGATTGTGGATAGCAAAGTGTCCGATACTTTCACCATTTACAACCTGTATATTCATTACTTAATAATAACTAAGTGTACAAAATGTGGGTTTTTTTTATTCCAAATATTATTGTTTTGGCTATAGGTGTGTACACTATGATGAAATCATCTGAAAAACAAGTGGGCCATCATATTTATTTTATCATGAATGAAATGGAAGAATAACTTGAAATTCCTAATTTGTGCATCAGTAGATTGTTGTTTTAAGTTCATTAACAGCTTAATTGAAGTATGGATACAATTAAAGATGTTAGTGGCTTCTCTTGCACAACATAGTGACAGACCTCGTTGCTGGGAAAGATTTCTTATTATTTTGGGTGGGAATCAAAGAATACTTTATGACATTAACACTGTAATCTATTCACAAATACTGCTAATTTCTTAAAATATTGTCAAAATACTGTGAATTTTTGTCTTGCAAGAAACAATACTGTCTTGAATGTATTAATGAAAACATCCTGAAATCTTCAGATATGTTCAGAAATTAACTTTCAACCATGAGTAAGTTTTTCTCCAGTGAAACATCTAATCCCCCCTTCGTTGACCAAAGCACCAACTCTCTCTAAGATAGCAATGTCATTTTGACTTAACAGATTACCCATTGCGACATGGGGAAGGGTAATCAAGTTTGTTGAAGTCATTACACATTCATTGATACAATTAATCTAAGGTGTTATTACATATTGCAGCCTTAAAGATTTCAAAGCTCAGCTTTGTATTTGCACACATTTCATCATTGAGTCTCAAAGTTATTTTAAAATATTTAAGGTTTCCTAGTTGGTGGTCCTACAATCTGTTGCATCACTTAAGTGTTATGAATTGCTGGTGATGGGAAGATTGGTGGTTAAATCTCAGTCTAGTTTACTTAAGGTGGATTTGGCCAAATAGTTTATCACTTTTACTCCACACAAATTTGGGTACACTTTCTATAAAATACTACCTTCCTCATCCCCCTTCCATGTGCATATTTACTGTATGCATATTAGATGAAAAAGTATTAAGACATGGTGGAAAATATGTATAAATTATCAATTGGATGCTCAAATCCTCGAATCCTATAGTATTTGAGAGATAAAAGATATGTAAAAATTTAAAAAAAAAGTATCTCAAATACAGGCATAAAGACCTTAACTTCAAATAACAATGTTAAGCAATTGTTAAATTGAATTACATAGATTTCTGTAAATAGTAGGGTAACCAAATCATAAAAAAGGACAAAATTCTATTAGTCTAATTAACTTAGTAAAAAAAAAGTATTCTTTTAGTTGTTTATTATGTAATAAACATAACAAACAAAATAGCATCTAACAAAGACATCAAGCTTCAAACAATATTTCTTAAATTCAATTTAAATATTTTCACATGAATTTTTTTTTTAAAGATTCGAAGGTTCGAATTTGGATTTGAGATTCAAAATATGTTTTAAGATTCGGGTTCGAGAAATAAAGGATTCATACCATCTGATGTAACTTACAAAAATATCTGAAAAAAATAAACTGCTAAATTTACTATACCATTTATTTGTACAACATTTTAACAGTACAGTATTCTCTTGGTTTCATTATCTTTGGAATGGCTGTTAATGTCATTCTTATTATTCTCATTGTTAGTTTTTAATGGTATTGTTTTTTATTATTATTTTCATCAGGTGATTTTAAACTCAACCATATCCTATATTGAAACAAAACATCAAGGTCAATACCAATTTCAAAGACTTTTAAATGGCTATCGACGGTTTGACCCATCCAGAGGATTAAGTTACAAGTTGGATTTTGAGCTCATTAATGTATTGAATTACAAAGTTGTACACAAGAGGTAGGTTATTAATTTAATACTTTTTATTTTTCAGTTCTCTTCATCATTTTATACGAGTGAGACAAAACTAAAGAATTAGTATTTTTTTAAATTTATATAATTCTCTTGCAAATCAAAGTTACAATTTGGGTGCTTTTTTATAAGCTCACTTAAAGTTAATTAACATGAAAAATAGATTTGATAAACGTTTTTATTAAAGTTTTGGATCCAAATTATAGTTTGGACAATAAAATTTCTAAGATACATTCTTTTTAAGTGTGTTTGTTACACCCTCTCTGAGTCCTCTTATTACCGACCATTGAAAATAATAAAAGGGAGAGAGTGAATCTAAGGTACAAGTTACAGGGAAATTATTAGAAATATTTAAAAGCAACAATATGAGAAGTTTATTCATATTAATAACAAGAGCGCAGATAACAGTACAGGGTCTCATTATATCTTTAATGAGATATGTTGGAAATTAAACTCGGCGACAACAACATTATGTCGCAGGTATATTTACAGCACAGAAACGTGAAAACCAATCATTATCCTGACGGTTCAGTCTATATGAGACAACATCATACGTTTGAAAATAAATACGGAATAATAACATAAGGGCCTAATGGGCACCTTGATATGGTTACAAAAGTTTCGTTATTCACAGAAAACAAAGATATAAATTACGTTACTTTAACTTAGAAAACATTATATACAGGAATTACATAACGCGAGAGTTTGACCAACAGACAACAGTCAAATCCCCGCAGGAATATCTGATCCTGACTCAGACTTGGAATCAAAACAAAAATACCATCAGTAAACAATACTTCCATAGTCCTAAAGGGACATACATATGAAAAAGAAGTTTAAATCAGCAATAGTTAATTAAAGTCATTGATACTTCAAAAAGAAAAATTAAATAGTTACATTACTTTACGATAATTCAAAAGCAAAATAAATTAGAGACGTTACCTCGATGATTTAGAAAACATTAATACAATATCCACAATATCAAACATATTAACTTTAACTCGTACAAAATTAGAATCAATTTTTAAGAGTGGATATCTACGAGAATAAATAATACAAAAAGACTCTAGCGCCCAGGTGGCGATATACCAAATGTAGAATATCAATTCAAATAGAACGACCATAATAATAAAGTTAGTTTGAGAAACAGAAATTTAAAGTTTTTATATACAAAATTATTAGAGTTGAAATTAAATTTAGAGCCCAAAACAAAAATCGCCATAGTTACGATTTTGATACATAATACAAGTTTTATCCTGCCATTGTCCAGGTCGATGACAATGGTCCGTCGCCCATCACAGATGGAAAGATAGTCAATTTTGGCACACATGTGTAGCCATTATATAGGAGATTCGTTGCATGAAAGGGGGGTGGGAACACAGAAACACACGCTAGGTGACATCAACGAAGTCTTCAAACAGTCACGTAGACCATTGTTTACAAGCTGCTCCATCGGAATATCAGACAGTTTCTCCAATCATCCGATGTTTTATTGGTACTTCTTCTTCCAACCGCCAGAGGTCAGGTACGTAGTTATACCTCGTTGCCATCGAAGCTACACAGCTCATTAATCGCCAGTTGAATATGGAGTGCTGGGGTCTCTAGTTGACGCTTCGTATCTCGCTTGACCCACTCGTCGTTTTTAGTATGCCCGGTGCAGGCCAGCCTTGCAGGTTACTAGTTTAAGCAGAATCATATGGTAAGTACACGAACAAACTATTAGCATAGAATTGGATTTGGTAATGTAATTTATTGTCCAGCATTATTTTATCATGTCTTCTTAATCTACATGAACTACAACAGAGAAGATTACTATTGTAGGGATCCTAATAGAGTTGTATATATTGGAGCGGGTAGTATGATTTACTGCAAAACAAGCGTTTATGTCATCATGGGGCGGGGTCCTATTGTAACATTTTACAACGTAATGTTACATGTTGATTCTACAAATTTTCTTTTCCTTATTTTACTTTACAATTTTATGACTTCTTATTTATTACCTCTTGTGTTTTGTGGCTTTGAGATTATATAGCCTATTTAAAGTTTGGATTTACAAAAATTAATACTAAAACCACTTTTATTAACTTATATTTCTGTGGCTACCACAAAAATAAAGCTATACAATGTTAAATATAAATTTTAGAGACTTTTAATTAAATAATTCTATAGAAAAATCTTTAAACTGAATGAGTAAGCTGAAAATCACAACAAAAAAGTATTATACTAATAATAATGAATTTGTTGTATTTAATCAAACAAAATATTATATTAAATTTTACATCTGAGCAAAGTTTGATTGGATGGAAGAAAGTGATGCTATACAATTAAATATATATGAAATGCAAATCTTACTGAAATCAACCTTAACTGAGTCATTCAAATAAATAATAAATTGTAAAATTACACCTGGACACCATCATTAATCACAATATTCTACAATGCTTTGAGCCACATGGGGGAAAAATGTTATTTTGGAAGTCCTTGCAGTAATAACTCATATTTATTACTAATGAATAATGGTGTGCAAAGTTTCGAAAAGTCAAAGTCGAAGATTCAATCTCCTTTGGCTTCGGCTTCGTCTTCGACATATACAATAACCTTCGCATATTCGAAAAATTTCCAAGGAAGGATAAAACTTCGATAAATTATCAAACGATTTATTTTATCTTACTAAATATTACATTTTTCAATATTTGATAGTTTTAAAACAGTTACTACACATCATTTTAACACTGACTAATAATTTAACTAACACAACATAAGCGTAGATCAAAAACGGGTAAGTAAATGTTAATATATTATATTCACCATCGCCAACATAATGTTGTAAAAAATTAAAATACCTACAAAGAAATAACACCATGGTCACTGGTATGAAGAAGAGAAAGCTCTTTAGATGTTCTATCATCGCAGCTCGCATCTAATGTTTGGTCCTTAATATTTTATTTCTTTGGAATTATCTGTGACAAATTTAAAAGTGCATTTTGACACAGAAGTTTTTCATAGCTTCTCCGTATTTTCTTTACTATTCAAAATGGCTGATACGGAAGGTGGGAAACGAAAACAGAATTTAACTTATAATTATTATCAGATAAATGCAGATAAAAAGACATGCATATGTAAAGTTTGCAAAATAATATTACCAACTTCACGATGTAAGTAAAGATTAAAACTTATCATTAATAAAATATCCAATGCTATTATTTATGCTTTTTAGTGAGGACTACCCCATCTAGATATCATATTCTGAAAATTGAAAAATGACACCTGTACAAGGCAATCGAAACCAAATTGATCCAAAGGTTCCAGGTTCGATTCCCGTGTATAGGTGGCATTTTTCAATTTTCAGAATAAAACTTAATTGATAAGTTACTAAGCTTACCAGAAAGCCTGTGTGCATTATTTATTAATATAGTCTTTAGGTAAAAAATAAGGAAATTTTCCTGGCCCTTGTTACTGACAGGATCTAGAAATATAATTAATTTAAAAATTAAACGTGGCGTTAAGTGACAACAACAAAAATCCTAGGTAGCTTCGACTTCGACTTTTATTTGCAAGTTTCAAGATTCGCTTCGACTTTGCTTCACATTCAAAAAGTGGCCTTCGCACACCCCTACTAATAAATATTATTGAGTTCTACTAGCACTACTATAGTTGTTTTACAATAAATAAGTACACTTTTTTTACTTCATTGAAATATTTATGCCCTCTGAAAATCCAAGGTCTGCATCCTTTTTGAGAGCCCAGTCTGACCCTGACTGCACTGGTACATTATGTACTTGACTGGATCTCTTCTGCATTGTATATAATAGGAACCAATCTTCCATTTTAATGAATGTTTTTGCAGTTTATGATAAATGCATAAACAAATTGGAGAATGTGCTTTTCTCTAGGAGAGGAATAGATAAAACCTTTTCATGGACTTAATTGTACTATCTCTTCAAATTTTAAGAGTGCCCATATACTTTTGTAAGGACTTCTTACCTGCCAAGGGAAGGTCTCTGAAAGTCATTAGATAGATACAGTAAAAACAAATACCTACAAGCTGTACTTAAGTCCTTTTTTAAAATTTACAAAGGCCACTGTGAGCCCATCATTTGACCATTGATTTCTTTACTTATGTGAAGATCAAATATAATAAGGTATTTTATAAATACAATGAATACTTTTTTCAGATAGTTCTAGGTACCAAAGTTATCTTTATCGGTATAAACTCAATATAATATCTTCACTTTCTAGTAAATTTCTAGTAAATACTGAGAGAACATTAGCCAAACACCCACTCAAACAAACTACTTGTTTTTATTTTAGTCTTTGAATACAAACCACAATTCCAGTGACATATATCATGGAAATTATATTAATTTTTTCTCATTAAAAGTATTTAAATATTTATGATTTTCAGGATAGAAGTTTTTGAGCCATTACTGACGGTGGAGGTAGTACCAATGCCGTATGTCACTGAAAACACCAGAGTTAATATGATTCTTCCTATTGCAACCAATGATGGTGCTCAAGCTCTCAAATTTATGGAACAGTATGCCACAGTGTGTATGGAGAAACATGACAAAACATTTCTTATGTTGGTAAGTGTTGTATTATTAACAAATGCATTTTAAAACTCATAGAAACTAATATGGTATTAGATAGTGAATTGACAGATATTGACTACCCAAGCAAAGTTTTAAACAAGAAAAAGATTTTGGAGTTTAAGTTTTTGCATGCAAGTCTTTCAGAAATCTCAAAAACTCAAACCATGTTTGAGTACTTAACAATACATAAGTCTTTTTAAACTTAAGTATGTTAAACAAGAGATAAAAATTACTTCTGAATTTAAAAAGAAAATCCTTAAAATAAAATAAAATGCTCTTATTTAAAATAAAATAAACAAAAACAACATAAACGTCTACAAGTATGATAACTCTGGCAAAAAATTTCAACATTTTTTTGTGTATTTAAAAGTAAATTACACAACTAATATGTACAGGTTGTTAAAATAAGGGTTCAGAACTTTAGGATATTATAGTACTACTCGTTAAAATGAGTAAAGAGGTTTTAGTAAACATAGGTCTGCAAACCAACTCACAAAGAAATAAAGGAAATTTTGTCTTTTGATAGGTAATAAAATAAATTGAAATACAAACTAAAAGGTTATTTGGGTTTATACAGCACACATTTTCTATCCTTTAACAAAAAAAAAAGGGGGGTGTTTTCCCTGTTCTTCCATTTCTACACAAATTTAATATCTTCTAATTAGAATGTTACATGTTCTTTGAAAAATCCCTTGCTTCATTCAAATTATCTGACAACCCTTTTCAACTTGCTGTTGTGAATCTCCTAAATCATTTATTCTAAGGTATCGCTATACAAAGAATTCCAAAAGATTAAGAATGG
>CABFVZ010000224.1:182290-212236 GCA_902151445.1 Timema monikensis | reverse complement strand
CATGTGACTGTTCATCCTAGTCCCTAACCATTCCATCATGTCACATTAAACTCTTTATGTATCCCGATTAAAAAAAACATAGGATTAAGACTGTGGGGGTCCATGCAAATGCACCTCCTAGATCTATACATAGCTTCCAGTCTGCTTTATCCTCTGCTCTTAATTCTCTTGACATTTTTTGTATGGGATACATAGCAAGCTTAGTGTATTCATCTCCTATAAATGATTTATTGAACTCATAAATGCAAGTTTAAAACAGTTGTCAAACAATTCAAATAATGCCATGGAGATATATTTTTTTAAATGCAACAGTCTGATTTTGAGATGTGAAATTTGTGTGTAAAAAGAGAAACAACATGGAAAAACCCTTTTATTGTGATAAGGTAATAAATTTGTGCCACGTAAACCAAAATAACATTCCATTTTCATCTTCATTTTTTTATTTCCCAAAGACAAAATTGTGTGGGTTGGTTTGCAAACCTATGTTTTCTAAGACTTTATTACTCATTTTAATTAGTACTACAAGATCCTAACGTTCTGAATCTTTTTTTTTAACATTCTATATATCTAGTTATAGTAAAAAAAACTGACACTATTTATGACTGAATAAAAAATTATGCACTAACTCTACACTATACCAACATCTTGTGAATGTGGGGAATGCCAGGCCTCCACCGTGGTTTGGATTCCACGTTAAACTGTAGGTCCTTCATTTCATCTCACAATCTGCGTAAGTGCGTATAACCCGAACGGGTAGTAAGACGCGGTGCTAATAATAATAATAATAATAATAATAATAATAATAATAATACACTATACCATGGAATCATAGACCCTATTTTCATCTTGAGCATCATTTCTCAAGTAAAAGCTAACCATTATCTATTTTTCAAACTTAAAAAAAAAATTACATCCATTACTGTTTCCAGCCTATAGCCTGGGTCAGTTTTTTTTATTCAAGTCATATATTTTCCATTACCGACCTGCTAGGCCGTTCATAGCTTCATATGCCTCATATTTCATCGCATAACATCCAGTCCATGGGAATTAATTCATCATTATGAAAGGGTAAACCCACATCTCACCAATGATACTTTTTTTGCCATGCTGGGAATCGAACCTGGGACCCTTAACTCAGTAGAGCTAAGCTGTCAGACTATTTATCAAACAAAATCTTTTTAAATTAATTCAGTTGTAAAAATAAATTTTGAAATAATAACTGATAAATTAATTATTATTTTGTTCGAGACTCTTAAATACTGGCTAATAAACATTTGTTAAAACAAGTACCTTTGCTTTAAATGCTAATAAACCCTTTTGTTTCACTTTATATGAAATGCTTAGTTAGTCCCTGATATGCATACTTTAAAAATCAATAACAATATCTCTTTGGGGCTAGAATAGTCCTGTGACATCCCTAGCTTGTCGTAAGAGGGGACTGATGGGATAAACCCTTTAAGCTTGCCGCACACCTAATCGAATCGGAATGATCAGAACAAAATGCATTGGAAATTATTTATTACATGCATTTCAATGGAGGCCTGCACACTTGCTCGGATCGGAAATGTTACGTCCAATCGGAACAGAACGAATCGGTTTGCCATGGAGGAAATATTTTGACTGATTCCGAAGCTGTTCCGAAGTTATGCGGATGTATGTATTCAAGTCTTGTATCATTATTTACACTCACACTCACGCTCAGCTATACACTTGTTGGTTTTCACTTCCTCTTCGCCGGCGATTTTGGTTTTGTTAAACATGTCTTTGGCTGTAAAACTAATCAATTTGGTTCAATTATACTCTCTGATTTATGACATTGGTAACAACCACTATCATTACAGTGTTATAAAGGAAAATGCTTAAGTGGAAATTGTGGAAAATTTGAAGGAAACTCATAAGTAAAATGCCAAACTTTGTAAACATTATTATATTGTCCATCTCTTATCCATTATTAATTAATACTCTAAAGTAAATAATATTATGAATTATCTTGATTCAAATTTCTGCCAGTTAGTGGAGGTAGCTGGTGTTCCAAAATTTTAGTATTGTTAATTTATTGAAGGCTTTGTTTGGCTCTATCCATCTGGTCAGCTATATAACATTTTAATTATGTTATATCTTTTTTTTAATACATTCCTTTTTATCAAGATTAGCAGGTGTTTTGCATGTTTCTGAAGGGGGTTTATCATAACAGGGACTATAAATAAGTAAAAATAACATGCATACACTCCTTTTCACTGTTACTATCTCTCATCTTCAATTCAAATACAAGTATACATACCATGGCTGCTTCCTCCCGACTGATCAAAATTCTGAACAAGTGTGCTGACAAAACTCGTGTCCGTACGAAGGGTTCTGATTCCTAGCATCCAATCCGATAAGGTGTGCGGCAAGCTTTACAAGATAATCACTCTACCTGTATTTCTCTTTGGAACTGAATGAAAACACCCCAAAATGTTTGTATAAAACTGCCAAATTATGTAGTCACTTCACTCCACAACCACGCACAGGGCTATAAAGAAAAAATATAAACAATATAAGCTCTTCAGCCTAATATTGAAGACCAGCCAGAAAGGGGTGAGACTTCACCTCTGCTACATGGTCATGTTTTAAGAAGAAAATGGTGAAAGTATGATTTTTTTTTATAAGACTGATAAATGGGACAGCTAAATTAGACAGTTTGAAGAGAGAACTCTCTAATGCCACCCTTTCAATGTAAATCACTACTTATTTCCAGTCCAATGATGTTAGGGGTATTACTGAACTAACAATCAATACTGTCAATAAAGGTGAAAGGGGGACCTCAAATGTTCCTTAATGCTTACAAGGGAGTGATCACATGCCCCTCAACATGTCACTGAAGTATATCTAATCACTAAAAAAAGAATGACCAGGTGAATAAGAGGGATACATATATCCTCACTGTTGTTACATCTTCTACAACAACAACAACTACTACTACTACTACTACAACTACAAAAACAAGGTTCAACCCGCTTTAGTGGCTTCTTGGTCTAACATACTATTCTCTTGTTAGAATAGACTGCTGATGACGAGGAGATTGAGTTTGGAGTCTCGGTCGGGTGTACTGAGGGTGGTTTTATTCAAAATGGTTTTCCACCTTACCGCCACATAAATGCGGGTATACTTCTAAATAAAATCTTTCTAATATCTAAAAACCTTAGCAGAATTAGTACCTAAGTGTATAACCTGAACGGATAGTAAGACGCGGTCCTTTAATAAACGAATCCTATGTGCCCTAGAACAAGATTCAAATCACAAACTCTTATGTCAAAGTCAAGAATAGTAAACATTACGGTAGCCCTAATAGTTACAAACTAATAATATTAATTTTGTTTTTATAATTTCAGGTTTTGTTATATGATCCAACTGTTCCTGGTAAAGGTACCAAAGATGATATTTTCCTAAATGTTAAGCAAATGGCACTGTCACTTAGTGACCAATATAAAAAGTATGGAAACAAAATTGCTTGGGTCTCAATTAAGCTGTCCATTAATTCTAACTACGGCAAGAAAGAACATTCGTTAATGGATTTTGCTGTTGTTGATTTGGTCATTAAAAAGTTAACTCCAGATTCCTTGATAATGATGTGTCAAACCAACATGGAGTTCAGACAGGATTATCTCAACAGGGTAAAACATAATTCTATTACTTTCTTGAAGTCTGGCAAATAATTATTAATTGACAATATACACATTGTTATTAAATGCCATGCCATAACCTTAACATGCATATTGTTATGAAGCTTATTTAAAGTAGTTAATTACAGGCAAACCCTGCTATACATACTTTCATTATCTGCATATTCACATACACGCAGATTTTGATTTGTGAGGAGTCTCACAAAATATGCTGAAGAACTGGTGGCTTTTTCAGCAAGTTCAGGTTGGTTTAATCGTTTCAAAAACTGACACGCATTTCACAATTTAAAACTGACTGGGGAGGCGGCCGTCACAGGTCATGTTGCAGGTGAGACATTTAAACAAACCATATTCAAACAAATCATTGCAGAGAGAGGGTACACACTAAAGCAGGTGTTTAATCTTGATGAAACTGGCCGTTTCTGGAAACTAATGCCAAGTCGCACATTTATTTCTGTTGAAGAAAAAACAACACCTGGTTTCAAGGTGGCCAAGGACCACTGCACATTTCTTTTTGGAGGAAACGCTGCTGGGGATTAAGTTACAGCCCCTCATGATCTACCATTCAGAAAATCCTCGGACATTGAAAGGTTGTGTTAAAACTAGATTGCCTTTTATTTGGAGATCCAATAAGAAAAAACGGATGACACGATTTTCTGTGAGCTTTTTCCCAAAGCTCTTCAGGATAAGGTGAAGGTCTCTTTTAAGAGGGGAAAAAATTCCTTTTAAAATCCATATCTTGCTTGATGACGTTGTTAGTCATCCTCATGTTGTTGCGGGGTTAAAAGAAAATATGAAAGTTTTATTTATACCTCCCAACATCACATCTATAGTTCAGTCCATGGATTAAGGAGTGATTGCTGCTTTTAAGAACTATTATCTTTGCCAAACCTTATCAATGCTTATCAAACAGTGGGATATAGACGATAAACTTACCATTAAGGAGTGTTGGCACCAGTTTTACATTAAGATTGCTATCAATATTATTTGGGAGGCCTGGAATGAATGAAGTATCACAAGTAGAGAGATTGTAAACATGGCACAACAGATTGGATTCACAGATGTTGAGGAAGAAAACGTAGATGAGCTCCTAACCTCTCATAAATAGAATCTGACAAACGAATATCTAATTGCTATTGAAGAGGGAAATATTAGAGAGGATTCAGAATCGTGTCCAGAAAAAGTAGAGCCTCTAAGAACCCTCACAACAAAAGTTATGTTTGAGGCCTTAAAATTATGGCTTGGCAATGAATTTTTTGATGAACATGGCTCTGACTTATTGAGAAGTTCTAGAGTGAAGAGGGAAGTAGACAATGCTGAAATGTTACAAAGATTTTTACAGTCAAAAATTAAAGATGACAACTCAACCCTCTATTAAAGTGTTTTGTACTAAACAACGTGGCATTTCAACTGATGGCTAAACAACTGCTGACTCATCATCTCTTGACTACATTTTCCACATCATCTGGGAATTCCGCTCATTCATTTTTAAAAACATTACAATTCTTTATTACTTTTAATTAGGTTTACTTTAGCTATTCTCTGCGTTTTTATTCAATATAAATTTCTTGATTTTTACTAAATGATCTGTACCTAATAAACACAGCAACATTTATTATTAACATTGTTGTAATTAAGAATTATCTGCAAATTTTTGAATATATTGGAACATAATCCTTATTCTTAAATGTTAAGAGATTCCCGTTTTACGCGGAATCAGAATCTGCGCCGATTCTTGGGAACGCATCTGCCATTTATAACGGGGTTTGCCTGTATCTATATATATCTTAGATCTTGTTGTAAATGAGCTACCAGTATGTCTATTCTACCACCTCATACAACCACTGAATTTTCATGATATCATTGTAGTTAACTATTACTTCCACTACTATCTTAAGAGGTATGCTAAATGTATATTAGGATAAACATCACATCTAGAATGATGTAAAATCATTTCAATTATAAGCCTATTTATTTCTTATTTTGCATATGAGGTCCACTTATATTAAAAATAAGATTAAATTCCTTTGGTTTCATTAAGTTTACCTCCATTCCAACATTAAAAGAGCTGTATCAAGCATAAATAGATTCTGACAAATAATCAGACACGTACTAGTAGACACTTTCACTTCCTAATGAGCTTACCATCAATATTCTTAAGCTGCAGCATAATTTTTTGGTTTTACCAGTATGTTTTTTGGTAACTACTTTTGGGGTCAGAATCCAAAATCATGTTTATTGTTGATTTTTACTTTTAAATTATTCTTTACTTTTAGTAGTATTTTATTCATTTTTTTAGTCGTATTATTATACAAAAAAAATCTTAAACGTTTCCCAGCTAGCTATGAACATACCAATGTAAAAACTAAAAACAATCAAAGTTAAGTCACTTATAGGAACAGTCTCAAAATATGACAAACCTTGTGATTCAATATTTTTGGAAACTGTGTATAGCCTTGGCTTGTTTAATATTGCTTTTAGAAACAATATTATCATGGAATCAATAAATTTTAAATAATTTTTATATACATACCCAAATCATTTAAAGTGAGATTAATTAGGGTAGTTTTAAATTGGTTTTGTAGGTATTTTTTTACACTTAAAATACATTTTTAATATCCAATCAAATCATTTTGAATCTTGAATCATGAGTAAGTAATACATTGCAGTTTCTTTAACTTTGAACATCTTCAGACTTAAAATGGTAAGTCAAAATAAACATAGACAAGTGGGTTCATAGATGCACTCCAATCTTGTTCAAAATCCAATATTTAGTCTAAAAGCTATAAATGCCAAACACACACTTTTTGCCCCCATCCTCTTTTTAGTCCCCCCCTTTTTTTTTGCTCCCCCCCTTTTCTTATCCTTGAAACTCTTCTTTTTCCTCTATTTTTCATATACTCTACTTTTATCTTTACTGTTTCTCTATTTTCTCAATCCTATGTGCTTCCCTTGCATTATTTTCCACCTTGTTTTTTTTACCCATCACTATTTTCTTCTCTTTACATTCTCAAATCTCTAAGAGAAACAATAAGCCTCTAATACTCTAAATGAGATTTTTAAAATTATAGGTACGGATGAATACAATACTTCACTGGCAAGTTTTCAGCCCTTTACCATTTACAGAATATTACCTAAACTCCATGGGACCTAGGAACAAGGAATTAGATATCAATAAAAATCATGGCTATTATGATACATCTTTTGCTAAGCATATATCTTTTTATGCTCTGGACTACAGTAAAGGTGAGATTTTATGTTTCTCTTTAGTTGTCTTGTTACTGCTTTTATTTGTTAAATATTAATGCATTTTGATTCTGCCAACCTCCTTGAGCTATATAGATAATGTTTATGACATTGCATAAAGAGGCCAGGATTATATCCCATATGGCAACACTCTTTGGATTTTTTCTAGTATATCTACTCTCCAAACACAGATGTTGTAATTCCTTAAAATATACCGTTCTTATATGGTTATATTAGGCTATAGAGTTTAATTCTATTATATTATAAAATTAAAAGGGATCAAACTAGTTACCTCATCACCCTGGTTTCCTTATATTACTTAAAGAATAAAGCTCTGACCCACTTCGGTGGCCGCATGGTCTAAAGTGCTTCTCTCAAAATAGACTAGACTGCCGATGACAGGGAGATCTTGGTCCAATCCTGGTCGGGTGTACTGAGGGTGGTTTACCCAAAATGGCTTCCCACCTTTTACGCAAATGTTGGTATACTTTCTCTCAATTTGAACTCTCCTCATCCTTTACCTATTAGCATAATTAGTACATAAGGGCATAACCCTAATGGGTAGTAAGATGCAGTGCTAAAAAAACTTTGGCATGTATAAAATAATCAAGGTTTTTTTTAGTACATGGTAATTGGAATAAAGCTCGTTTATGTATAGCAAGCTATAATAATAATAATAATAATAATAATAATAATAATAATAATCTCAGAAACCATTGTTTTATGAAAACTGTTTTCAGTGAATTTTTAAATATTTCATTTATCCAGTTATTTCTTAATGGTAGTATATATTGAATTAGCTTTTCCTCAAATAATTTTTTATATATATATATATACCTCCTAACAGAGGAGATTGTGCAAAAAAATGTGTTCTTGCATAATTGTTTATAATACAATATATAGAGGAAAAGATAAAAATCCAATATCAACTCTTCCCTCTTAACATTTTAAGGCAAGGTGAAGTGATTTAATCCCCAACTTTGCCACAGAAAAAAAAGTTTTTGGATATCAATTTATAAATGATAAATAAATGTTTTTATATTAAACCAAATACACTATTACATTCAAACAGAAACTCCATCTAGGTTCATTTATCTGTATCATTCACATGACCAAAGTGAAATTGGGATGAGTGAAGATTTTTTAAATTCTATTTTTAAATATGATTGAAAACTAAACTTCCTTATTTTAAACTGTGTTACCTATTAAAGTTAATCTTAGACAGGATCTTAAGCTTACAACCAAAATAAAAATTTCAAACGCAAATTTAATCAGCCCAAGACCAAAGCAAGCCATTTTTATTTAACTTTGGTTAGCAGTCCAACTCTTTTCCAACCTGTTTCACAAAGGCTGATTTTTTTAAATTTTTTTTTTCAAAAGAGTTATTAAATACTGGATATGCTAATTGTAGCATGCTTTAAGTGTTTGGAATTTTTTTGGCCTAGAAATGTTACTAAGTTCTAATATTATTATTTGTTTCCTTTTTCTAGCCCGTAATCAAGTTGAATTGGACATCCCAATAATCCATACAGACCGAGATGTCTCCAAAGTATTTCTTAAAAGTGCTCAAAACAAATCTATCTACAGCATACATGATATGTTTGTTTCTTTTAGTGACTTGCATGTTCTCCGTGCTGTAGAACCTAGCTTGAAGATTAGATATATGGAAGATTATTGTTCTACCTTTACATCAAGAGACTTAAATAAATGCTTAGAAATTAGAGGAGAAAATCTAGGCACTAGAAATCAGCTAGCAAAAATAATTTTTGACAGTCAAATAAATGCATCATAAATTATGAATTAAATTGGCATTTTAGTTATTAACTAGCACATAAACTAATTTAAAACCAAATATTATTAAATAACTTAATTTTTGTATCTATAGACTGAAACAAATGCCTAAATTGTCTTAAATTATTCTAGAAGTATACAAATGTACACACTGTTAGCCTGAAAGGCTTACCTTAGTGGTTTACACTATGGGTTGACACCACTATGGCCCTATATTATAAGATACACCATAGTGGAACCAGGCAAAGTAATCTTGTTACCTTTAAGAGAAAATTCAAAGATTACCAAAACTAGCCTCACTATAATTTTGAATGGATCATATTCTTTTGTTTGATTAAACAAACTGCAAAATGTAACAAGGGTTTAAAAAAAATGTGTTAAGTACTTTCACATATTAATATACTTTCAGAAACAACACACAAATGTTAACAACTCAGCAATTTATAGTTCTGGTTTCTGTTTTGATCCCAGTTCTTTAAATGTAACCACATTTTGAAAGTTATACTTATTCACTCATTTACTAAATGAAAGGACTGTAGGAGCTAATTTATTTAATAATAATAGGTACTGTAGACCCTGATGTGTGTTAATAAAATATTCACATTTTTTTAAATTAAAAAGTTTGTTTCTTACTTAGTGTTAAGACATTCTATTATATTTGAAAGAAGGTATAGGAAAGGTGGATAGAAACATATAAAAGGGGGACAAACACAATATGGCCTTTACAATGAAAAGAACACAGTTCACACTTTACACTACTGCCAATGGACAAAGAGGTAATGGTTGCCTCTTAAAGAAAATTGATCGTTACCGCCCAATCCCCCGACCTAGGTTTCATTCTATCGGAACTCATCAGGGAGGAGTGTGAAACGCGCAACGCAACTTTCTAAAATAGAAAACCAAAAAACAAAAGGGGAGAAAAAGGAAAATGGTAAATAATGATAGGACACATAGATAGGAACATGTAAAAGGTATAACAATAAAGGACAAACACAGGAAAAGGACATAGGATGATGGGGTGACCTGGTGGTCTAGGGGTAAGGTGTCAGACTTTTGTGCTGACGGCCGGGGTTCAATCCTCGGTCCCGGCACAGATTTATCTGATTACCAACCCCTTCCTTCACCTCTGACAAGACATCTTGTGAATGTGGGGAATGCCAGGCCTCCACCGTGGTTTGGATTCCACGTTAAACTGTAGGTCCTTCATTTCATTTCACAATCACCCTACCATTACACATTAGCGTAAGTGCGTATAACCTGAATGGGTAGTAAGACGCGGTGCTAATAACAATAATAATAATAACAATAATAACAATAACAATAATAACAACAATAATAACAATAACAACAATAATAATAACAATAATAATAACAACAACAACAATAATAACAGCAACAACAATAACAATAATAACAACAACAATAACAATAACAATAATAATGACATAGGATGCAAATTTATAATGATATAACTCAATAAGGAAAACCTTTTTTCGCTTTATGAGGTGATTGTATTATATTTGGAAGAAGGTATAGCAAAGGTGGATAGAAACATATAAAAGGGGGACAACCATTACCTCTTTGTCCATTGGCAGCAGTGTAAAGTGTGAATTGTGAACTGTGTTCTTCTTTTCATTGTAAAGGCCATATTGTGTTTGTTCCTTTTATATGTTTCTATCCACCTTTCCTATACCTTCTTACAAATATAATATAATTACCTCATAAAGCGAAAAGAGGTTTTCCTTATTGTGTTAAGACATTCTAAAAGTAATAAATACATGCACATACATTCACTGGTGTTCCCTTCTTGACAAAAATTTAAAATGGTTATTAATACTAAGTATTCAGTATTTAATTATTTATCAATTTGGCCACCAGGTTTTGCTGAAATAATTATTGACAACTAATATCTGTGTTTTATGTCTATTCTACCCAAGAGTTGAGAATTAGTTGACTTGAGCTTAGTATTTTAAAAAATAATCTAATTTTATTTTCTTGTTTGCTGGGAGACTACTGGTATACCAGATTTTTGAGTTAATATAAAATTTTAAATAATTAACAGTTCACATACATTTATTATATGCATTTAGAATATCAAATGAAAACTAAGAGCTATTGTTTAGTTATCCCATATGATTATTTAGTTAGTGGTAAAAAAGTTATCTTAACTTTGTTTTTAATAATAAAAATTTTAAATAAGTGTTTTAATGTTGTCATCTTTTTTTTAGCACCGGGTATTACTACCCATTCAGGCTAGACACTTATGTACTAATTATGTTAATGAGTTAGGGATGAAGAAATTCAAATTTAGAGGATGTGTACCCACATTTTTGTGGCAAGAGAGGGGGAAACCATTTAAGGAGACCTCTACCCCCCTCTCAGTTCATCTGATTGAGATCGAACCACAATCTCCCCATCATCGGCAGTCTAGTCTATTGTGAGAGTAGCACCTTAGTCCATGTGGCCACTGAAGCAGGTAATTTCATGGTAATGGGTAAAATAAACTATACAATAACAAGGATTTGTAAATGTTAAATGCATTTACGGTAGTCGTTTTATAGCGAGATGACGATCCAACACAGAATGAAGTTAGACAAGATGCTTAGGATTGGTTGATCCCCAAGAGCTGCACTGGGGATCTTTTTTCCTTATTGGAATTCTTCACTTTCTTCCAGATGATTTTTAATATACAGGGTGTCTACCAATCAGGGAAATCAGGGAAAACGGGAATTAGCTGGGAATTTGAAGTGACTGGGAAAAAACGGGAATAAGTCGGAAATTTGGTAAATTACAACAAAAATCCGGGAAAATGTTGTTTTACTCAAAATATGAAATATAATAATCATTAAATTAGTAAATAATAATGTTATTCAAACTGTAGTTTCTTTTTGTTTGTAGCTATGTAATATATTTTATAATTCCTAGTAAACAATGTTAATACAAATTTCAAAAAACTATTTATTTAAATTTTAAAACTTATTAGTAATAAAAAAGATTAGTAGAAAAATGAGGTGGGAAAGTGGAGTTAAAAGAATGTGACATACCATCACTGTGAAAGGTTAAACCCACATTTCACCAATGATACATTTTTTGGCCATGCTAGGAATCGACAGACACACCATTGACTAAGCTAAGGTGTTGAATTCCCTTTCAATTAATAATCTCATTAAATTAAAAGGAGAGAACTTTAGATTAACCTTAACCTTTCTACATGAGATATATGCAGCAGAATATTTTTCCAAACTCCAGAGATTTTTTTTTATTTGAAAAAAAATTGAACCTTATGTAAGATATTACCAAACTCCAGAAATAAAAATATAAATTTTTTATTTGAAAAAAACCCGAACCTTATGTAACATATTACCAAGGTGTGAAAATTATCCAAATTATACACCTTTAATACAAACCTTTCTAAAAAAAAATTGGAGAGCAAAGATTTTATGCCCAAAATAAACTAAAATCAAGATCATAATTTGATACATTAATGACATTTAAATTTGTTTTATAAATGAATAATAATATCAAAGATCGTTAATCTATTGTGTGGATTTTTTCATTCAATTTAATTTTGTATACTAATTTTTTTTGCAATTCTTAATTTATGACATTTATTGGTTCTAACCCTGCATTCTAAAAAAAATAATTTCTTGCTGAGCAGTGAAAAGGACTTGATAAAATTTCTTATAAAAATATGTAGATTACTTTCAAGAATGAAGTACTTCCATTAAAAAAAATTCACAATGCATGTAAAAAAAATGACATTTTTGACCACACATTCAATTTCACCCGCCTCGGTGGCGTAGTTGGCTAACGCGCTAGTCGTGTTGAGCTCGACTGCTGAGGACGGGGAGATCGAGGTTCGAATCTCGGTCGGGTGAACTGGAGGTGGTATTTCCTAAATGGTTTTCCACTCTCCCTCCACGCAAATGCGGGTTCACTTCCTCTAATTCAACCTTCCCAATTCCTAATCCATTAGCGTAATTAGTACTTAAAGCGTATAACCCGAACGGGTAGTAAGACGCGCTGCTAAATATTATTATTATTCTTCATTCAATTTCACATGCGGTTGCAGGTTTTGACATAGAAGTACCATCCCTTTTTGATTTTTGGTCTGACACATTAGTTAATTTGGTAGTGTGTCAATACTCGGTATGGCTGAAATTATGGGCCTCCCCTTTAACATTGAGGAATTTTCGGGTGACTCGGTATTGTATCTATTCTTGATTTAAGATAGTTTGTAAGTTTTCTACTAATATAATAAGTCAATTCAGAAATTGTATGTTAAATACGCCCCAAACACCCCCCTTTCCTCCCAAAAAATTTTTTTTTTTTAATATAACCTTAAAATATAAATAAATAAAAATAGTGACTTGGTGGTCTAGGGGTATAGTCTGATAAATATGTCACATGACCCAAAAAAATTGCAAGAAAACATGTTATGGTATTTTTATTTAGTATGCGGTATGTATAAGAAAATAATAAAGTTGGTGAAAATCGGACTATCGAAAGTGGTTTAAGGACTACATGAAAAAACTTGTAATAAATGACAACATTTTAATCACGTATTTTACAATTAAAATATTCTCATTGGCTTGCCTTTAAAAATCACGCAATATATTAAACATATATTAAAAAAAGGACGGAGTTTGGTCTTATAGAAATTTCAAAGATATGTGTAACATCACACAGAGCAATTGCATTGGATCATTGCAGTGCAGGACTATTTTCATCATTAATGGAAGAAATTTTCCATCTTATATAATCCAACCCTATTTAGTTTGATCCATGTCGTCATTCTTGCCCAACCACTGCATGATTGTAAGTAGACTCGCCGAGAGTGAAGTTTTGTGGCCGACAGTGCTGTAGGTAGTATTCCAGGCTTCACAAATGTATTTGCAATGAATACTTTCTTACAAAGAATGCTATAACATAGTGACATTAGAGAATCAGACTAGTTCCCTTTAAACATGGACACCATTGCTTTGCAGCCAGTGGTCTTTACATTATCTTGATCTGCGTTTGGAGCGCAAAAGATTTTGAATAAATGTGAAAAACAGGATCACCTCTAACAACTTTTTGAAGACCTCATAGATTCCTGATGTAGTGTCGCAACCAGAGAATGCATAGGCAAACAACAAAGCAGAGCATACAGCTTCACCAAGTAACGGTTTCAGAACCTTGATCTTATATATCAGTACATATGTTAACCTTTGTCGGATCGAAAATAAATATCCTTGCAATCATTTGCAGCCTGATACAGCAACAATACCAATAGGATTGTGTCTTCTCCAATGAGAGTTGTAGACATGTAAGATTACATTTTAATGGTTGCTTTCACTATATCTATGTCTGTGTATCCTTCAGCGTGTAGACATGACATCTTTTCTGATGCAAGACGTCAGCAATGAAGTAGCTGAGGGTTTGTTTATTCTTCTTATTTGAAAGGAAATATAGAATTTTCCCAACAAATTGTGTTCCTTCTCTTATATTGACATTGTTTGAAACATTGACTATTCGATGTAAATGTGTATTGTCCTTTGGACTTGGTCGTCCAATGTATCCAACAAACAAAACCGTGGCTTTGCCATTTCGATTTGACGAGAAACTTGAGTAGTCATCAGCAGTTGACTGTAGGTACTTACTTCCTTCCATATTGACCGATGTAGAAGTGATCCTCCTTAAAGTACGTAGTGATCAATCTTTGAAATGGATTCAAGTACAGCAGCATCAGATGACTTGACATGGTTTCGTATCGCCTCATGAAGTTTCTCTTTCTCAGGCTTTTTTAAAAGATACTTTGCTTCAAACAATGATGGAGAGTACAGTGAAAGTTTATACTTCATCACATCATCTAGACATAGCTTTCCTGACTATGATACAAACAGGAACCTCTGAAACAACAGAGCAGGATCAATGGTCTGGTCCTTACTGACCTTGATACCTGAGTGGATGCTAATGTCTTGACATTATTTTTACACTTATATGAATATTCAAAAAACATTTTTTCCTTCCATTTCTTTAACTGTGATGTTGCCTACATTGAAAAGATCTTGAACATTTACATTCATATCAGCATGGGTCCCTGTGATAATGTTTCGCAAGGTCGTCTCCTCTGAGAATGGAGAATATTCTTTAAGTTTCGAGGCAAGTTTTGTCAAATACTTCCTGTGCCTCTCCATTCATGGGGTAGCCGCTTCCTTGTGTTGTTCACTTGTTGTGTACGCTTTATTGGTGAAGATAACTTGGCGGTCTAGGGGTAAGATGTCAGACTTCTGTGCTGGGGGTCCAGGGCTCAATCCTCAGTCCCGGCACAGATTTATCCGATTGCCGAACCCTTCCTTCACCTCTTACAAGATGTGTATTAATCATAACTTGTGAATGTGTGGAATGCCAGGCCTCCACCGTGGTTCAGATCCCATGTTAAATTGTAGGTCCTCCATTTCATCTCACAATCACCCTACCATTACACATTAGCATGAGTGTGTATAACCTGAACGGGTTGTAAGATGTGGTGCTAATAATAATAATTTATTTGTGAAGTCTTGCATGGCGTATTTGTATGATGAATAAATAGGAGAAAACATGGTCCACACAGCTCTTTGATGTTCAGTCATGCCACTTCCTCTGGTTAATTCACCAGTACTCTTGAAGGATCACATAAGGGATTGCTCAATCACCAAGTTGGATCCAAGGCCAGCCCAGTACTGATTGCTATGCCTAATGGCATGGAATCTATTTATTCTGGAATATATGGTACACTTCAGGATGTTGAGTATCTGATAACTTCATGTTCTGCAAGTAGAGGTACGCAGATTTTAGATGATTTGCAGGCGCTGCAACAGAAAATATTGGTAAGCACTCAGATATAGCGTGGAGATGCATGTCCCACGACCCTGTTCAACCGGCTTCTAGGCGTTGCCTGACTGTTTCCATAATTGTAGGGTAGTTCAACAACAGTTTGCTTGTTTCTGAACTATTTCTTATTTTATTCTTCTTTGAAGTCAGTCCTTTCCTAATCGCTTCACTGTATTTAGACTTCAATACAGTATCAAAATCAACTCTACCAGCCTCCAGGCAAGTATAAAGTCCCTCAAGTTCCTACAGGAGGTTGTCTAATCCTTGCTCGCTTTCAAATTTCAACATATTGTGTACAATTCACTCATTTATTTGCCAATGACAGCCATTTTTTTGACGCCACAATATGACCACTTCTGGTCAGCCTATTTAGGCCAACTTTTAGTATGTTATTCACCACACCTAATACACCAGAAAATCAATGTAAAACGTTTTTTTGCAATTGTGTTTGGGTTAACCACATTTTTTTCTTAGTTTGACCAGACTAATAACGTGTCAGACTTCTGTGCTGGGGTTCCGGGGTTCAATCCTTGGTCCTGGCACAGATTTATCTTATTGCCAAACCCTTCCTTCACCTCTGACAAGACATGTATTAAACACAATTTGTGAATGTGGGGAATGCCAGGCCTCCACTGTGGTTTAGACCCCAGGTTAAACTGTAGGTCCTCTATTTCATCTCACAATCACCCTACTATTGCACATTAGCGTAAGTGTGTATAACCTGAACAGATAGTAAGACACGGTTCTGATGATGATGATGATGATGATGATGATGATGATGATGATGATGATGATGATGATGATGATGATGATGATGATGATGTTGTTGTTGTTGTTGTTGTTGTTTGTTGCTGTTGTTGCTGTTGCTGTTGTTGCTGTTGTTGCTGTCGTTGCTGTCGTTGCTGTCGTTGCTGTCGTTGCTGTATAAATACACCCAGTCCACTGACAAACAGACACTGGACCCACATTTTCCAGGTTAAGATGGCTCTGCTCATTGGGAGAGCTTGGTTTCTTCATTACGGGGGTCGTTACCTACATTCCCAAGTTACCACATTGCTATCAAGCAGGCATTTTTAAAAACAGTTCACTTTAAAGATTGTTTTATTAGAGAGTAGACAAAAATTGACTTCTAGTATCAATAAACAGGCTTTAACAAAGCTAGGTTCAGTTAGCGGCTCCACCCTGTTCCCCATAAACTAACCCCTCAAAGGGTCTTATTCAGACTGCACATTTCAGAGAAAACATAGAGTACAATGGTCCTTTTTTTTGTTCAAGTGATTGCTTGCGAATTGTTAGATGTACAAAATCTTCACGTACTGGTGACCTTTTACTTGTCTGAAAAGGTTTGTTTATGGAAAGGTGGTATGGGTGTAAGTTGAAGGGGTGGGGGGAGGAGAGGGGAAATAGCTGTTATCGAAATATTGCGTTCAGATCACAATACTTGAATTTAATTTTCTCCAGCTTGTATCCTTTATATTGAACAATTTGAAATTGAGCTGTTTCACTTGGAAGCGCTATTATCACTGAGGATTGCAACTAGCACTTCCCATTGCTCATGTACTCAACGTGACTTGAAGAGCGCAACAAAACGCCTACAAAGCTGAGTAGCTGAGTATCTGTGTCTGTGACCTGGTCACAAACAAAAAAAATCCAAAACAAAATAAATTATAAAAAAATAATACATATACTTGTACCATAACAATACACCGTAAAGCAGATACTAAACGTTTAACACACTACCTTGATTATGCATGTTTCAATGAACTTTGTCATATGCTGCACACATTCAGTATATAGTGTTCCCAACAGCTTTTATAACAGTTGCTTCAATATAAAAAATGCCCTACCATTGTTAAGAAATCAGACTGCAATCTCTAGTGAAAAATCTATTGTATTTTCGCCCGTGTTGAAAAAAAATTACCTAGCTACCATAGTACCATTACAAATAAGTTCTCTTTCCATATGTTGCACCACATATTAAAGTATATACTGTGTTTGTCCTTAAACTTACAAGCATACTTTATTGTTGAAAAACATTAGATTTTTTCTTACATCCATTACCGTTTCAAGCCTCTGGCCTATGCCAATTTTTTATTCAAGCCATATATTTTCCACTATCAGCTTGCTGGGTCTGTCTTAGCTTCATATATATCTTATAATCCAACTTAAGATTAGGACAAGGACAACATCCAGTCCTCGGCTGTTAATTCATCACTGTGAAAGGGAAAACCCACATTTCACCAATGATAATTTTTTCGGCCATGCCAGGAATCAAACTCGGAACCCTTAGCTCAGTAGACGGACACGCTACCGACTGAGCTAAGGTGTTTGATTGAAAGATGTTAGATTAGATCCATGCCTGTATTTCATGGCAGACTGATTCATTTCATAATATATCTTGAGTACATTAAAATATAATGAATGCTACATTTACAAATCTCATGCCAGCCAGGAGCACCATCCCAACGTCAAATATAACACATTCCCTTTAAACTCAATTAGATTACATTCCTAACTGTTTAATGTGGACCAATCCAGCCATTAGTTTAAGCTAGTGCCCAATCCCCTTGTACCATTCCAACCAAAAGGTTTAATCTATATGGAACCTTAGTACCATGAGACAATTTACTTGGTGGCAACCCTTCAGAGCATGGTTACTCATTCACAAGTTAAGGCCGATTTGTGAAGTGAGAGGGATACATATTCTAACTCAAAATCTTACACACCAGGTCTATTTCCAAATTTATTTTTGCCTGACGCCTACCAAAATTTATCATCAATATTTATGTCATGTTTTAAATGATATATACCATTTCTTCGATTCAGAATTGGTGTTAACAATTTCAGATACTTCTTGCTTAGATTTTTACGCTACTCTTAAACTATAATATAACTAGATGTTTACTTTTATCCAAATAAAAGCAATCCTACAGCATGAAACGGCATATTGGCATATCCAATTTTTTTTCCCCCCGCATAGCATTTATGTAATCATACTCTTAATTTCAACAAAATCATCCAAGCATGATGAAGATTTCATACAACACTATGAACTCCATACTCGAATTGTACTGATCCTGCTGGAGAAAAATATGTAGTTTAAACAACTATCTTCTAAAATATAGTTGGCGGAGAAATTGATGTAAGCAGTTTTAAAAATATTTTATCAGTAGCTGCCTCCATTAATGTAATAAAAGTTTTACTTTCATATCATATCTAAGCAATTACAATAAAAAGCTGCTTCGTCCTTTTATATATGAAACACTGTGCCTCATTTACCTATTCGCCAAAATGTTTGTGATATATTAGAAAATAGGTCAAATCCACATCCATATTGCAGGTAAGATTAATTCATTTTACAATAGATGCGAGTACATTAAATTATCATGCCTTGCTCAGTGACATTAAAGCTCTTCAAGTCAAAATCACATATGCTAAAACACTGTTTTTATTATATTTCTGTATTTCTTTGTTATGTCATAATATTCGTTTTTACTCTGGTTCTGTCTTATCATTTGTTTATTTGAAAACATATCTCTTTTTTTGTCACAATGTCCTCCAACACTTGGGTTGAACGCATGTACATTATTTTTAATCTAGCCTTATAGTATACTATAAGGGTAATGCAAGAGAGTAGGGAAGGATTGACATAAATGATTAATAGGTACATTACAGCTATTAGGATATGCAGATGATTTAGATTTGTTGGGAAATAGTAAGGAAACTGTTGCAAGAAATGCAGAAATTTTATCAGAAGCTAGTGAGGAAATAGAGCTGTAAGTGAACACTGAAACGACTAAGTACATGGTCACACAGAGAACAAAGATTGGTGATGATAATTTAGAGAATACTTCAAACATATCATTTGACAGGGCTAATAAGTTTAAATATTTAGGAACAATTTTAACTAGCAATAACAATATTAGATTAGAAATTAGGGAAAAAAACTGTTGGGAAATGCATGCTATGACTTAATCACTAAGTTGTCATCTCACCTTCTTTCAAGGAATGTAAAACTTAGAATATATAAAACAATAATTTTACTGGTTCTCTATGAGTGTTACACTGGGTCTTTTGCCTTATATGACGAAAAAATTTTATTGTGTTCAAAAATAAGGTACTTAGCAAGATATTTGGTTCAAAAAAGTTGAGGCTACTAGGGTGTGATTGAGGTTACATAATGATGAGTTACATACCCTATACTCATCACAAGATGTAAACAGAGCAATCAAGTCTTTTAGATTACGGTGGTCAGGACATACAGCACGATTGGGAGACTTTAGAACCATGTTTAAGGTATTGAATGGCAAACCCAATGGGAAGAGATCATTGGGAAGACACAAATGGGAGGATAGCATTAGAATGTACCTGAGGGAGATGGGGTGTAACGAGGTGGACTGGATAGAACTAGCTCAAGATAGGGATAGGAGGTGTACTTTTCTAAGGTCTGCAATGAAATTTCGAGTTCCTAACATCATAGAGTAAGTAAGTATGCAAATGAAATAACTACGCTAATGTGCTAGGGGTAAGAGAGGTTGAAACTATAGAAATATACCCCAACATCATAGCCAGGGGAGGTTTTGGGGGGCCTCAACCCCTCGCTCTACCCCCTCTGAAATTTGACCAAAAAATACTTGTAATTATTATTATTATTATTATTAAAACAAAACAAGAAAATAAGAGTTATTTGTTTGTCATTATTATCTTTCTAATGTTAAAGTACATTTATGAAAATAGTTTGTATGACAAAGGAAATAGGAAGAATTGGTTAATATATTGAGAACTTTGGGAGCAGGTAGTTGTTTGAGAATAGGGAACAACAACATATTTCAACTGGAAACTAATCAAACTGTAGTTCTGAGAACACTTTGCAAATGAGTCAGTAAAGAAAAAAGAATGAGAGGTTGGTGGTAGGTTAAGAAGCTACTACCCCCCCGATTTTGATTTGTGGAAAGGAAATATAGACAGCGGCAGTTTAAGAAAAGCATACCGGAAGATACGCATGTTAGAAATACTGTGTTGTGTGAGTGCTTTTAGTTTTGCTAATTGTTTTAAGTTAAAATTATATACTTATTCCAAATGCAACTTTTTTTTCTAAGTAATCACTATGAATTCTAGTAAACGAACACCCCAATCTATAGTTTTTCATTTTTACTAGGAAGAGACTGTCAAAATTTATAACATACTATGATTTTATATGGGTTTTTATAGTTATTAATACTATCCATCAAATGTGACTGCAGCAGATCACATGACTTTACGTATGAATATATTAAAATTATTTTAAGTAACCCTCAAAAGAGTTTCTTCCTCTCTGAATCTGACTAGACAGGGTCATCAGAAGAGGGGTTGACTACCATGGGCACAAACCATAGATCACCATTTTCGAAATCTTGTTTTTTAGGGTTTAGGGGCAATTGACCAAACGGGGTTTAGGGGACTTGTCAATCCCTCCCCCAAGCCTAAAGATCTCCGGGGCCCCTCCCTTGGCAGGCAAACGTTTAATAGTTATTTAAATGCCTTTAAACTATTGGAATGGTCCTTGCCTGGAATTTATTTGAAAACTATTATTTTCTAAAATATATTTAGAACTGCTGGTCTCGCCTTCTTTTTAAAGTTTTAATTTGAGAAGCTGTTTCGAGTTTGTTTTTAATCGTATAATATTCGAAACAGAAAAGGGGGGTGAAATAAACTAAGAGGGGCTAATTTATTCCAAATGAGGATAATTATTTTCAACGGGCAATGCACCCCCGCCCGCCTCTTTCCATGAAATCTCTCTCCCAGCTATGCCACTGCTTATACCTTTATTTAAGACCACGAAAATGCGGATACACATCCTCTAAATTCAAACTTCCTGATCTTTAACTCATTATTATAGTTAGTACATATGTGTATAACCTGAACAGTTAATAAGACGTGTTACTAAAAATAAATATTTAATACATCACACCTTGCTTTATTCCATGATGGTGTAGCTTTTAAAATAAAGCTATATTGTAATCAGTCAAGGTAATACTTTTTTGAGTGTAAGCGAGATGTACTATCTCTCTATGCAAACCCTTCCCTTTCTACATGAATTAGATTCGTCCTCATGTCACTCCGCGTAAGTGCCATTTCATTACTCTCTCTTAAAGTCGCGATTTCAAATGACCCAAAAAAATAATTTTCCGTTGGGCCAGCTATCTTACATGTTCCACCACTGCCTCTTACCCCCCTTTCTTCCCATGTATAGGCTCTAAAAATCAGGTAAACTTTTCATTTTTCTAAGTTCCGCTTTGGTTTCTTGTGTCATTGTTCAAGCCCTTACACTGTACGTTAATGAATGCAACACAAACACCTTTTGCCGTTTTACAACTGGCCTTGAATTTCCTTACAAACCTTAACATTCTGAATTTTTTACTCGACACACTGTCCTAGCTCCGACGTACTGATTCAGCCTGATGCAGTCTATACAATTTAACTAAATAAACCATGGAAACACTTGGTGGAATCTCGCCTCTCTTTAAGTCAATCATTTTCATTTATTCTGATACGACTAAGGAATCCACATCATCATTTTACATTTGTATGTTCAATTTAACCCCTATAGAGTGGTTCCAATTTCTCACTCTTCTCTTGCAAATGTTTTCCTGCTGCAGCTATTATCTGCGTTCGCTAGCAGTATTAGGATCACAATACTACATTCAGCATCTTGTGGAACAGGCGTAGTGATATAGATCACCTCTATTTCACCCCTTTTTATTTCTTTAGCGCTCTGGTCAATTTTTCACATTGAATTGATGTTACTCCCCTCATTGTACCACCATTTATTCTATCCGTTAAGCAAGAAAGCGCTTTCAGCTTGCCTACCTTTAAACAAAGTTAACATTACTCCTTGTTCTACACTGTCAAATGCCTTTTCCAAATCTCCCGTTAGTACCCATACTTGGCGTTCCGCTCTCCAGGTAAGATATTAAAAATATCTAAAAGTAACCCGCCTGTTATTCCGTAAAACTCTTGGGACGCTACTGCATGTCATCTAGAGCCAATAGCAGAGCTTTGCGTATATTTTGTAGCCGCAACTGCTGAAAGTTTGATTCGACGATCCCTAGTGACCACAGTTTTCAGCCTTTTTTTGGTATTAGTGTCTGTATTGTTCTAGTACAGCCATTAAGTGAAAAAAGATCATTCAAACATTTATTATTACCTCCAAAACTATCTTTTTCAGTTCTAGAGCAATTCCTTTAATCCTCATGAGAACCGACTCACTGTCGCTAACGCGAATCGTTTCCACAATGTCCAGAGATACCTTCCAATTATATATATTATACTTGCTCTCTTAGTATATCTTCAATTATTACTCTCTCACTTCAACCTTTCTACAATGCACCGTAAATATGGGTGTAAAAGCTTTGGACGTTTGCCTATGAGGTGGTAATGTTTCTGGCTCCTTAATCTATTCCACACACACGGTTCAGGGCGATTCCCCAGCACCATTCTGTACACCACTCTCACCACTTGTATTTCCTCTCATAATCTACATTTCTTGATTTCATTCATTCCTGAAATTGCCCTTTTTCAAACGTGGACTCGTGTGGAGAAAAACTACATTGCATGTTTTGGCATCATACGGCTCAACACTATTTTCTATCCATTATATTGTGCTCTTTATGACCAACGTGCGTATGTATGGCCAGTCACCGTTTCTCTCACTCTCAATGTGACGACTTCAACCACCCTTTTCCAAGACATACCTTTACTTTACAGTTCATCGTTTTCATTGTGCAAATACAGCTGCGTCCATATTTTATCTGCGCATATCCTTTTGATCGTTGTCTCCTTTAATATTTATACCATAACCAATCCCTTTTTCTTCTCCTTACGTCTTCGTAGTTTTTCATCCTCTTTCCTGCTGACCTTATGCTTCTGCAGCTCGATCCACCCCTTTTAACAGGATGTGGCCAAATGGCATTCTTTTCTGTCATTCTCTCCAGCGTTTCCTCATCAACAAGTTGCAGTTTGGTTTATCATTTTAAAACTATGTCGGAAAACACGCTATAATTAATAGTGATTGTAATCAATGTATTGAAAGCTAAATTAATTATAGTTATTTTTATTACTAAGCACTAAGTGAACACTTTAACTAACACAGGTGCAGCTGTTGTGTGGAATAATTATATATATTTATATCGTTATAATGTTTCCAACTAATTTTGCCTAGTTTAAATTTGTCTTGGTCATAATCACCAGAAAGCCTAATTTCAGTTTAATCAATAATAGAGCATTTATTCATACACATATTAACAAATAATTATTTTTCTTTAGTTAGAGTACTTACAATATTAATATATATATATGTACGAATAGGTTTTTAATTTTGAACAAAGTAAATAATTGAGCTAAACTTCTTCAGCTAAATATATCTTGACTTCAGAGTACACATGGTTCACAAAAACTATTTTTTACTAACGGTGTTTAGGCCAGTAGATATTTTACTTTAAGCTAACAGTACTAATTGACGTGCATTATTATTCTGAGTCACTCGTTGAAATGTGTAAGCTTGATTTTCCGACAAAAAACTCATTATATTTAGTAGACACGGGCCCATATGTTAGCTGCGTAATGATAATTAAGTCAACAACCAAGCCCATATTCATTGACTTTAGCACTGGTTTAAATACCTTTTGGAGAATTTTTGGACTCAAGTTTTGACTTACGTAATTGTCTAAAATATATTTTTTGAAATATTTTAACAGAAATAGCAGAGCTACTAATGATTCACATGAGAACTTGACTAGAATATATTTCGGGAAACATTTTAACAGAAATAACCGATCTAGTAATTATTGGTTTTAGCAGTAGGTTAATATACTTTTTAGATGATTTTTGAAAATAAAGGAATATGGAAGTATCATAGAAAATAAATGGCATAGGGTGAATACATAAATCAGATTATAAACAGACGAGTTCCAAAATTTGTGGTTTAAGGACAAATTTGTCATTAAATGTGGGTGAGTCTGAGAGTCTAGCAACCATTCTGATGAGATAATCTAAAAGTTTTCAAGTAGTAGATTCCCAACAAGAAGAAGTTGCCCCTAGAAGTTTTTCAGAAATGTTTGTTACTTTTTGAGCATCAACAGAATTAGGACTAGTTGGAAAAGATAGCTTTGAAAGGATATTGTTTCTCAAACAGAACTTTCACTTTTTTTTATGAAAGTTTAACAATTTTAAGTAACCCCGATTATCATTAAAAAACTATTGTCTAATTATTAACATTTGAAATAATAATTTGAACTGATGGGTTGGAAGACTAGGCGCTTTTATCGCACTAAAAATTCCGGGATACCCTTATCACAAAAAAAAATTGACCTCACTGTCCGGCATGTTGAGAAAGTCAACTTACTGAGCTTACGGGTAGACTAGATCACACGTTGTGTTCAATAAAAGTATATCCACTTATGGCAAGCGCCAATCAACTAATAATGATAGACTAGTAACTAATAATAATAATGATTATAGTTACTCACGTAGTATCCAAAAATTAATCATTACCTAAAAATGCATCTTGCTACAAATTGGATAAATGTAGCCTCCAACCTAGTTTCCCACAATATATTCTTTATAATTTTTATATTTACGAACTCTATTTGATTTTATGTTACTAAAAAATATATATTTGCTGTAAGAATTGATTTATTACATGTATTGCATTCTTCAATGAGTTATTTGTTTTAACATTGGTATTGGTTTCGAATAGAAGTAAAATAATATTACTTGAACTAGAGTTGTGCGAGGAGGCATTTTTCACTTCAAGTCGAGTTTAAATGAAAACGAGCTTATTTCGATTTCGAGTAGTCTAGAGTAACATATTTAAAAGAAATATTTCAAGCTGAATTTCTGTAATAGATCCATGCATAAACCAAAAATAAGTACAAACTTAAATTCTTTAGAACCACATTTTTTTAGAAAAAACTCTTATTTACACAAATTCAAATCTATAATTAAATTTAACATAATTTAAACAATTTTTTTAACTAGACAAAAGGAAATATTGAGAGAGACTATTTTCTATGAAATTATATTTGAAAATTTAATAAAACTAATTAAACTAGGAATTTTCGAGAAAAATATCGAAAATTTCAAGTAGGCCTACTCCAAATTTTTTAGGTGTTTTTAAAATATTTGAATCGAGTTTGAGCAGCTACTAAATTTCGACTATAACTCGAATTTAGAGTACTCACACACCCCTAATCCCAGTGGCGCAGAAAGGGGGGAGTACGGGGGTAAGTCTTACCCCCCCNAGAAATTGAGGGGGGTAAAAAGTATAATTTTTACCACACCAAAATAATATAGTAAAACTTTTAGATAATATAAAGATCTTGTTGAGGTAAGATACAAAGTTCCCACTAAGGTAACGCAGTAAAAATAAAATGCGCTTGGAGCACACAGCTACTGCAGAAAGAAGTTTTTCAATGCTTATACGAACAAAAATGTATCCTCGCTCCACGATGAGGCAACGTAGACCAAATCACTTATGTCTGTTGAACGCATACTCTGAGAGGCTCAAAAAACTTGAAAATTGCAGAATTAATTAGTGGTCATATAGCTAGTAACGAATATAGGTCAAATGTATATGGAAACCTACTTTAATTTTCGGTGTTTCGTAATTTTTAGTTAAACCACATCAGATATAATTTTTCTTAATTTGTTTTGTATGTATTTATTCGAATGCTTGGCATGACTAAAATAAATGAGAAAAGTACACAATGGGACCATTAGAAACAGGTTTCCCTCGTTATACGCGATATAACTTTACGCGTTTTTGCCATAACGCGATTAAGAAATAATAAAAATACTGCTTGGTCGGCTGTTATTTCGCAGTCATCCTTCGTGGTGGTGGCGTGACCTTGTGCGCGCACATTCCAGTGATAACAATGATCTTTACTGTACAGTTTGGTGTTAGAGGGGGTGGTATTGACAACATTGGAGATGCAGGGGCAGAAGTTAAACAGTCTTGTATGAAGGGAGTTTGGAAAAATATTTGGCCTGAAGTTTCTGACTTTAATGATTTTGATCCTGAACACGAGTTTTCCCATTCAAGACATGACATTGTTGACACAGCAAGATGTTGGATTTGAGGACGTAGACCAGGCAATTGTTGATGAATTGTTCCAAATGAAGATCTTCTGGAAATGGAGAACGGCATAAATGATTAAGAGGAAGAGCCCTATGTATTTGAGCTTATCAAACAACTTCAACAAAACAAATTGCAGAAGTTTTTAAGCACATTGTCAGTGCAATTATAATCATTGAAGAGAATGATCCTAACATGGATAGAAGTGCCAACTTTTCCAGAGAGATTGAGTTATTTGGCTTGCTACAAAGCACACTATAGAGAGAGGAAAAGTGCTGCCCGTCAGCTTAATCTTGACCATTTCATCAAAAAAGTTGAAAATTTTCAGTCTAATGACCCAGAGTCTTCACGACATCAAGATCTGTCAGGCAAGAGCCTCCAAGAGAGAAGGAGCTTACCATCCCAGAGCCTTCAAGAGAGCAAGAGCTTACAGTCCAAGGGACTTCAAGAGAGCAAAAGCTACCTTCCCAGGGCCTTCAAGAGAGCAAGAGTCTGCCATACAAGGGTCGTCAAGAGAGCAAGAGCCTACTGTTAAAGGCCGTCAAGAGAGCAAGAGCTTACCGTCCCAGAGCTTTCAAGAAAGCAAGAGCTTACCGTCCTAGGGCTTTCAAGAGAGCAAGATTCTACCGTCCCAGGGCCTTCCAGAGAGCAGGAACCTACGTCCCAGAACCTTCAAGAAAGCAAGAGCCTACTGTCCCAGGGCCTTCAAGAGAGCAAGACCCTTTCGTCCCAGGGCCTTCCAGAGAGCAAGACCCTACCGTCCCAGGGCTTTCCAGAGAGCAAGAGCCAACTGTCCCGTACTAGTTAGATAAATTAATAAAAACTGCATTAATTTACAAGTTTTAGGGTTTTATTTACTTTTTCCCTATCTCACCCATGTTAAAATCGATTCCCTTTACGCGTTTTCGTATTACGCGATTATTTATCAGAACTAATCACTCGCGTAGTGCGAGGGGCTGCTGTTTTACATTTTCCTGGTCTTTTTTTAATCTAAAAAATGTTATCCCTTATAAAAGCAGATGATTATTTTCACCCCTTCGAATAAAAACGTTCCTGCGCCACTGCCCCTTATTAAAACTTATCTTTAACAAATGCATTAAAAATTTTAAGAAAATATTATGATAAACACTTCTTTCTCATCCTATAGAGCCGTTGCTAAATGGATGAATTAAATCTAGAACCACTAATCATTTCCAGGATATTGTTATTCTTTTGCAAGGTTTTGGCTGAGTAGTTATTATTATTATTGGTGGTAGAATGGGTTTGTGATTGCAACTTAAAATATAAAATCTATTTTAACAAGTCAAGGAGAGTGAATTTAATCATAATTTAAGAAGGCAGGAATAATGACTTTAAATAAATTGTACAGTGCACCACACTTACTTTCTCTCTCTTTTATCTTAGAATAGAAACAGTCACTAAACACTCGTAAGATTTGTGAAATGAAATAATATATATTGTTGAAAAAACACTCCAACAAGAATCCCAAATGAAATAATATTCATTGTTACAGGTACATTGAGAAAAGAGGAGCATCTTCATCCACCAAAGAGAATAACATTCAATTTCACATTTCCATTTTCCATAAAAAAATATACATATTTACTTATAGCCTAGAAACCATTGGTATGATAAAAATATATTTCAACTAAAAGATGTTTATTTATAATAGTACTATTACTTTACAGTAAAAGTTATTTCGTATCTGAAATAGTGGTGGGTATATGATCAAAATTGGATATTTCCGCTGATGTAAAGTACCCTCAAAGTCATTTTCATGGGAAAATGAGAGTTCCCTTTTGATTTTTAATGTTAAACAATACCCAGATACAAAATTTAATAAACATCGTTAGAGCGGATTTTGAAAAAATCCATTTATCTCTCTTTTTGCCCTTCAGTAATCTACCCTTAATTTAGAGGTTGGATGTCTAAGCCCAAAACTACCTCGGTGGAACCGTATAAAAACCCTAGATACCAAGTTTAAGCTCTATCGGTAAAATTGTTTCGTCTCTTGACTGAGATACCGACAGACGGCATAGCGACAACCACTTTTTAGGTTTCATGAGGTCGTGAAACGTAGAGATATATCAAAATCTCGACTTAGATTTTTTTAAATCACAATATTTCTCTTTCCGAGGGGCCGAGAAAAAGTAAGGATGTCATTTGTCTACAGAACAGATCCAAATTTAGCCGGTGGATTAATTAACTATCAACGCCAATTAAGATATTTCTATTTAGGGGACAAATCATGTTGGTATTTAGGTAATGGATTGTTGTTGACAAACCTTAAACGACTTGCAAGCACAATAATCTGTATAGTAGGAACATGGTAGAAAGGTATATAACATTTACAAAATCTACTAAAATTACTTTCGTATATTTATGTAACCCCGTGTGTCACGTTTGATAGATTGTATCAATACCGATAAATTAAATACTTATACAGACAGAAGTTTTAAACTTTATTAAAATATATACATATATATATTTTTCTAAAACATCTTTCATACCATATTCTTTCCATACAGTAAACACAGTCCTCCTGTTTGTTCGATTTCTCTTTTAACCTTGCGGGTGTAATGGAAAAGGACTCAACAGAATATTTGTAGTATATTGGTTTAGCAATATTTCTAGCCTAGAGCCCTTATTATTTTAAAACGGGGACTTGGACATGGACGTTGGTTGCATACAGTGGCGAACCATGGTTCTTTGTTAGATGGCTGGCGTTGATAACTCATTGAAAAGGGAGTGTGTTGATTTATTGAGGAATTATTATTTTAAGCTTTTAAAAGTTATTAGTCACTTAAATTAACTGAATATAACCATCTTCAGTACCCACTCACTAGCGTACGCAGGATTGCGAAGTACGGGGGGCCCATGGGGGATTGGGGGTTGTCCCCCCAACCACCGGTGCTAAATTTTTTTTTACCGTTATAAAGGCTACACCTAGAAGCTTTTTTGGATGGATTTTTATTGGTATTTGTCAACTTGATCATTAATATTTGTAAACAATAACCTTACGAAGAAACGCTGGCACTTAAAGAGAGGTTAGGGGTTAATCCTACTGATCAAAGAATAATATTATCAGAACGTGAATATATCCCACTTTCATTCCATAAAAGATAGTCCACTCCTATGAAAGAAATACATTTTTTATTTGCTCACAATGTTTAACTGGCCATCCCCCCTCTCTCATTTTATTTTCTCTTTGTATCTGCGTAAATCTCGGGGCACCCTCAAACTACGGTAGGGCTGCTCAAGGCCCCCCCCCCCCCCCCC
>CABFVZ010000224.1:103073-171042 GCA_902151445.1 Timema monikensis | reverse complement strand
GGGGGGGAGTACCGGGGGTGCCTCAAATGAGAGAATGATCCGGGGGTATTTCCTTAGTGAGATTTTAAACCCTGGATAACTCTTGAAACCACTTGAAAAATATTTATTTCAAAGGAAAATACTTTTTTCTGTGGTTTTTCATGTCACAGTTAAACATGGTAGGAAGGGTGGTGGATTAGACAATACAAAATTTTGTGTGAAACAATTACAAAATTTACTATATTTGTATTTTATAGGTAATGATATTATATTCAATGGTGGGGAAATCTTATTTGAGTAGTATTTCTTGAAGGACTTAACCCCCAAGCCAAGGGAGGGTTCAAAGGCTCTTCTCCAGAAATCTTTTGAAATTTTAAAGTGCCTAAAAGTTATTTAGATTGGTTCTCACGTGGAAATGTTCTGAAAATTAGATGCCTCTAAATGCTCTTTGAAGTAGCCTGGCAAATTTTTGACTATTGAATGCTTCAAGAATCTATTTGTAGTTAACGTCACCTATATTCATTTTTGAAAACTAGATGACCCTATTCAATATTTAAAGTGGACTTCTACTGGAAAATTTTAAAAAATTGAATGCCTTTATTAGCCATTTAAAGTGATTTTTGCTAGATTTTTTTTCCTTTTGACGCCTCTAAAAGATATTTGGAGTTAAAAAAAATCGCAATTAGAGATCAGTGCGTCCTTCTCCCACACACAACCAAATAAGAATTTCATACCCGCTTCGGTGGCTGCATGATCTTAGGCACTACTCTCGCAACAGACTAGACTGCCGAAAACGAGGCGATTGGAGCTCACGATACCGGTTGGGTTTACTAAGTTTTTTCTAAATGTTTTCCACTCTCCCTCCACGCAAATGTGGTTACACTTCCTCTGAAATTTAACCTTCCTAGCCACCAACACATTAGTATAATTAGTACATAAGTGTATAACCCGAACGGGTATTAAGACGCAGTGCTAAAAAAAAATCATACATTTGTGTTTGTAACATGGGTCATCCTCTTCGACACTAATTTTGCTGTGTGATCATTATGACTTAAAATTACAAATCTGATTATGGCAGGTGTATATGATTGATTTTTTAGAAATTTTGTATGAGATTATTTGATAAATATCAACTGTCCACAATGGGCATGGACTATGTCTGTTAGATAAACTTATTTTTAGCACCGCGTCTTACAACCTGTTCAGTTTATACGCATATGCACCTATTACTCTAGTGAGTTTGGGATGAGGAAGGTTGAATCCAGATGAAGTGTACCAACATTTGCGTGTAAGAAGAGTGTAAAACCATTTTTGATCCCAGTACACTCGACTGGGATTCGAACCCAGAGCTCCCTGTAATCGGCAGTCTCATCTACTGTGAGAGTGATGCCTTAGACCAGACGCNACGTTCTTCCGCGCAGAGAAGGTAGACTACCACACATCAAAGAAGACTAATAATCGCCTGAGAGCAGTTCATACACGCATACCGAATATAGAGTATGTATGGACAGCAGGAGCGGCGAAACTCTGCCCCTCTGGAAATAATTTGCCCCTCCCTGGAATAAATTCCCGCCCCCCACCCCCCGAGATATATTTCAAATCCTTTGATATTTTTGAATATGAAGCTGAAAGATAGCCTTAAATCAAACTCTAAATGACTTCAAGATGCATTCTATTGTCAAAATTTTGCCGGAGAAAACTGTTTAAAATAACTACTAGACTAGAGGCAGAAAAATTCAGAGGAGGAAAGCTCTAAATAGTTTCCAAAGTCACAAATTTCAAAAATGCCTAGGGGAGGACAACTCCAAATAGCGTCTAAATGCATGTTATTTTGAAGAATTTTCAGGTGAGGACCACCCCAAATAGCCTAGTTTCTGAAATAATTCCATTTTCCAAATTTTGTCGGTGGAAGACCACTTCAAAGTGTATCTTCTATAGGTATCTAATTATCGTAAAGAATTAAGGTGAGGATCACTATAAATAGCTTCGAGGGGCATCCAAATTTCAAAAATTTCTAGGTGAGGAACACTTTAAATGGCTTATAAAAGAATCTAATTTTTAAAATTCAACGCGAAGACTACTAATAGCTTCTAGAGTGACCAGTTATCGAAAAACTTTTGAAAGAGGGCCACTCCAAATAGCTAATACAAATATCTGATTTTTTAAAAAAATTGAGAGGATGACTACGGCTTAAAACATACATAAGACCAAATATGAATGAAACACTATTAAATGGCTCTAAACAGAACAATAACATTGTAAGTAATTATGTTATTTATAACTATGACCCCCTATGAAAATGATCAGGATCCACCCCTGCCTTAGACCATGAGACCATCAAAGTGGGTAGTGTTCATATTAAACAATGTACTATAACATTACCGATTATGATTGATAAAGGGGTAGTATTTTGGTTACACTCAAATATTACTTGAAAGTACTTGATATATATTATATATATAACGCCATGGAATGAGCCCACAAGTGAGCTATATTGATTGACTCGAGGAGGCTATTTGTTTCTTCACTCTAGTGAATCCATGTTTAAAATGAGTTGTCTTAATGCCCCTTGATGGCACCTAGCGATACCCCTGTCCCACGGAACGCAGTCATTTTAACCCGGAGGCTGAGGGTCTGGTGTATATTTGTCTGTACTCACGGTGCAAGGTGATATTATATTTTGCCCTTGGGATGAATAACTTTGTAACAACCTGCTCTATATAATTGATTATATGGGGCTTTCTGTCCTCAGGCAATAGTGATCTTAGCGCTCCTAATCGCAGTGGGAGCCGTGCCTCTCCCTCAAGAACCTCTCCAAGCAGGAGTTATTCCAGTTCTCCAAAGGACAGAGGTCAGGGATGAAGCTGGACAGTTTTCTCTCAGGTTAGTTTTTTATTTACCACCGCATCTTACTTACTACCCATTCCAGTTATACTTTATTTACTAATTACTCTAGGGGGTTAAGGATCAAGAATGTTGAATTTAAGGAAGTGTACCCTCATTTGCGTGCATGAGAAAGTGGTAAACTATTTATGAAAGTCCACCCTCAGTACGCTAGATCAGGATCGAACCCCGATCTCCCCGTCATCGACAGTCTAGTCTATTGCGAGAGTAGCACCTAAGATCATGTGGCCACCGAAGCGGGTCTTAGGTTAGTTTATATTCATCTTTGCTCTTGGTTCAAGAGCAATCAAGTTCTTGATTATACTGAAACTCTTTATTATATGACAAGGCAATCCTTAATTTTATATTTATTGACCGAGAGTAGTGGGTTCTGTTTTGACTTGACCATTTGGCATTGTATTTGCCTGTCCGTATGTGCGGATCTTTGCTCCACCATAGCATTCAAACACGCGGACCAATTATAAAAAAATTTGGCAAAGAGATTCTTTGGACCCAGGCCGAACATTGTAGGCCTATGTGCATAAATTTTAAATATGATTATCTATTTAAATATGGTGGCCACTCAAAAGATCTTTCCTTAACTAATTTGTCTCAAGTGATTTTACTTTAAAATTCTAAGCATTCGATTGAGCACCTAGAGTACAATATTTTAACAGTATGACATATTATAATACGAGACGGACATATTAAACTGCAAGAACAATTATTATTTTCTATGAATATAATATACTTTTGAATATAGTACAGTATTCATATGTTTTCTATATAACTTGATCACCAAGAGAAAATATCTACTTTAAATCCAAAGAGAAAATTTAAGAATGTAGTAACGATAAAAACATGACGTAATACTTAGCATGTTTTGAATGGAGGGAGAAAGGTCTATTCTTCACAAAATTATTAGCCTAGTTAGTATTGCCTCTAGTCAACTCAGATGGTCTATGCCCATGGCACATTAAATCAATCTTAACGTTTTAATAAAATAAAGCCTTTAGAAGCAAATTTAAGTGGTTTTTTTCCTCACCATAATTGAGGAAATTTTACCTTAATTAATGAGCCGTGATTATTTTTAACACCACATTAAGATAAGTTAGGGTGGAGGGTGGTTATCCACCAAAAATTATATCTCCCTACGTCATGGGCCAATCGCTAAGACACGAACAGCTATCCCTATCTGTAAGTAAATGATCTGAAAGAGAAAGTTGATATATTTTCCATTTTATCTGCTTGAAATAATGCAATCACACTTAAGTCTTGGGAAAATATTGTATGATTATACAATAAGGTATATATATTAAACTCGATTTATTTAAGTCCTGTCCCTGTCGGAATAATTTGCACGTACTACACTTCATTTACCTTGTTATATTCCACTATGGTATAACTTGTAGGATAGGGTCACAGTGTAATCCGTCAAAGGAAACGGGTTGTACATAGGCTATTTACACGAGTAGTATTTTTTGAACACATTTTCCATTTTATCAAGACTACTATTTTAAAAATATGGTATATTAGTTTGTTTTTAGAAATAAAACTAGGAACGCTATTTAAGAGATACGTTAGCAATAGTATTGTCTTTAAATGGAATACAATAAAACCAAATTTAATGTTTGTTTTTAGATTCGAGTAGTGAAGTCAAATTCAAACTAATTTAAATGTTTTTTATTAATTTTTTCACGGTCTCTTTGTATAACCTCCCCACCCTCTCCTATCCACGAGCCACGTGTTTTGGTTCCCGTTTGGATTGTACGCATACAATTATCACGTTAATGGAATAGGGTTGAGGGAAAAAGAATTTGATAGGAAATACACCCTTGATTGCGTGGAGGAAGAGTGGGAAACTATTTAGGGGGGAAAAAACATCCTCAATACACTCGACCGGGACTGGAGCCCAATCTCCCGTTATCAATTGTCTAGAATATTGCGATACTGATGCCTTAAACCATTCGGCCACTGGGGTTTGAATCCTGATCTCTCTCCGTCACTTGCAACAGTTTAAAGCAAAAGTGATTTTTTAGGTCACGTGACCACCTAAAAATGTATTGAAAAAAATTATAAATTGCAATTTTTAACGTCACTTCCTAAAGGCAGGTTTACACGCTACGATAAATCATAACGATGTGATTGACAATTTATTGTTCAAATAAATCTAAAGAATGAGTACTGTTTACAAGCAACGATTTCTTGTCCAATATTCATTGTCGACCGCGGTACACTCAGTTAGCTTTTGCCATGGAGGAAGCATTGTTGTGGTCGTAATATATCGTTAATTTAGCAAGAAAAGTGAAAAAGTCGCGAAGACCAAGAAGAAAGTGGAGCCGCCAGTGGTTGCTGATGAAAAGGGCATCTTCTCATATAAAATTATTGAAAGAATTGCGAAATGAGCCCAATTACTGTCGGAATTATTTAAGAATGGATGAAGAGACTTATGTTGAGTTGTTAAGGTTAGTCAACAATTGCCAACGAAACAACGAACTAGTTCGACACAACCTTTCCCGTGAACAGCCAATGCAAACTGAGTCAAATCTTAGCGATGAATGGCTGCTGCTTGTTTACACGTTCCAACTTGTTACGATTCGCAGAAATTGATGCCGGCCGGCATCAGCCATCCAATCCAATTCCAATTCCAATAAATCGCTACACTGTCCTGTTTACACGCAACGATAGATCGTAACAATTCGATCGTAACGATAAATTGCTAGCATTTATCGTAGCGTGTAAACCTACCTCAAGACACAAGTTTTTCAATATAAAGTTTTGTAAATGCTCATAGTTATAATGACCTTCTCGTTGTGTTTCAGTTACCTGTCGGGAGATGGTACCACGCTCAACGAACAAGGCGCTCTCAAGCCCACTGCTGACGGCACAGACAATGTGTTAGTGAAACAAGGTAGTTTCTCCTACACCTCACCAGAGGGTATCCCAATCAGCCTCTCGTACGTCGCCGACGAGTTGGGTTTCAGACCTGAAGGAGCCCATCTACCCGTGGCTCCAGCCGTGCCACCCATCAACTTCTAAACCTTCCTAATGGGTTTTTTCATTCCCACCGAGTTTAATCACTTCCCCGCTGAGGCCACTTCTCTTCTGGTAGAAAGTTTTATCTTCATTTAGGCCTTTTTAACCTTCTAATAGATAGTTTTTTTTTACCTTCTAATAGTTCCTCTTAGTTTCTACTTGTCCTTTGTTACCTCTTTACTTGGCTAAAGAAGGTTGCCCAGTTTTCTTTCAACTGTAAAAAAAAAGTGTTTATGAATTGTATCTACTCTTTTTATGTACTTTAAATTTTTTTAAGACGTAAAGCATTATGGCGTAAGATTTTATTTTAACTGTGGTATAGTTTCTATAATAAATATGCATTATTGTCTATATTAAAACCCTTAAAAGTGGGATCATACCAAAAGGCCATGTGCTTCTATAAGCTACCCTCATTTGTTAGCAGATTACCTGTATAACGAATGTATTGATACCATTGTTCCTAAAAAAAAAAATGCTCACGAAAAAAACAAAAACACTTACTATAATACGCTAACATGATCCTGAGCAAGTAAATCTTATATTATGATATTTTAATTTACTTTAAGTATAGTTGTAAGCACTGCAATTTATTTAATAAATACGACTTTAACTCATTAATATTATTTTATTAGGTTATTTTAAACTATTGGTGTTTAATAAATATTAACACAAAAAGGATTAACTGTAAATAAATGAAAACGCTTACTCTTTTAGGGAGAATGTCAAAGTACAGTTGATATGCACTGGAGTGGTGGTAACTGATAGCTAACAGAAGATTGCTTATTGCACACATTGGTTAAAACTCACTAACGTTAACCTATGTGGAAATAATTCATATTTTATTAGTTATACTATATTATCCATCAAATGTGTTAATAAACTCTTCTAATAATACTTCCCTAATAATTACTGTACAATTAACTATTTCGTAACTTATTAAAAGAAAAAAATATATTAATAAATCACTGTTTTTTTGTTTCATGGTTGTGGCAACAAGCGATAATATAGTCCATGAAATAATACATTTTAAATATTATATTCACACTTTTATCTTTTTATAACTGGCCACCATAAAATAAACAAATGTGTTTAGTAATTTAGATAAAGAGCCATACAAAATACTTGTTTTGAAATAAATCAAACATTTTTATTTTGTAAACATATGCATATAAAGATTACCATAAACGGTTTGTACTACGGTGTCATCAATGGCCCTACTTTAATCTGGATCGCCATCTTACTATGTGAATAGAACGCAGCCTTTTTCGTTTATAAAGCATTTTTTTAAGTTAACCACAGACGCGCTGCTTCCACAAAAAAAGAAACATCCTAACAGCCATTTTCATAAGTCCGTACTTCAACAATGTAAAAACGGTTAAAATAAAAGATAGTTAAAAACAAATTATTTGCTGTGAAAATTTTAACTGCCAAAAGTTACAACAATTTAACATATGATCTGGCAGATCATGTGGTTTAGCAAATGGGAGTATAACTGGTACATTTTATTTGCTGTAAGCTACCACCACTCCAGTTGCGAATCAACGTTATAATTGGCCCTGTGGGGGGTAAATACCTACAAATCATCCGAAATGGTAGCCGAGCCATGTCGTTCTTGGAATGAGTCAAGAACATTAGCACACACCCAGCTCTATTGGGCATACAATGATTGTAGGTCTAGAATCGAGCGTAACAGATGCATACTCCAAGTTTATCAAACCACACCTTTATTCACGCATATACTTAGTCTATATGGGAACAATTGATTAAAAATCCCTTTTCCGTTACTAGACCAACACAATCATTACCTCATTTTGTTAAAAATAACTGTCAACAATGCTAACAAAAATTATTGTTCATTTTATCATTTTTAATAACAGCTGAAGTCAATGGGTTGCAAACATAATTTAGATTTAATATATAATATGCCACAGCACACATTTTGTGATATCTCCCTCTTTTATACTATATACTTGTCCTATTATAGAATTAGTATACAACCATGCGCATTTATAGTTATTACCATCTCAAGAGAACCAAAGGAGGTTACTGAAGTTTAAAGAATTACTAACAATCTACTGAAAGCTATTGTACTTGCAATTTAAGAGAACGCTAACACGCCACTGAAAGCTAGTGGACTTACATTTAAGGAAATTATTAACAGTCTACTGGAAGCTATTGGACTTTCATTTAATGAGATTACCAACAGGTTACTGAAAGCTATTGTACTTGCATTTTAAAAGTTTGCCACCACCAGGTTACTGAAAGCCATTGGAGTTTCATTTAAAGAGGTCGTTAACAGTCTACTGAAAGCAAGTGGACTTTCAATAAAAATATATTATTAATAGTCTACTGAAAGCTATTGTACTTTAATTTAAAGAGATTACTAACAGGTTACGGAAAGTTATTGGATTTTCATTCAAATAGATTATCAACTATCTACTGAAAGCTATTGGACTTTCGTTTAAAGATATTACTAACACACTACTGGAAGCTATTGGACTTTCATTTAAATATATTACTAACAGGTTACTCAATGCTATTGTACTTGCATTTAAAGAGATTGCTAACAGGTTACTGAAAGCCACTGGATTTTCATTTAAAGAGATTACTAACAATCTACTGAAACTATTGGATTTTGATTTAACGAGATTTTTAACAGTCTACTGAAAATTAACTTGCATTTAAAGATAATATTAATAGTCTACTGAAAGCTATTTTACTATACTTTAAAGAGACAGGCTACTCAGTGCTATTTTAATTGCATCTAAACAGATTTCTAACAGGTTACTGAAAGCTATTGGACTTTCATTTAAAGAGATTACTAACACTCTACTGAAAGCTATTGTACTTTCATTTAAATACATTTCTAACTGGTTACTGAAAGCTATTGGATTTTCATTTAAGAGAGATTAATTATTAACATTGTACTGAAAGCTATTGCACTTTTATCTAAAAATATTATTACAAGTCTAGTGAAAGCTCTTGGATTGTAATTAAAAGAGATTACTAAGGGGTTACTCAACGCTATTGTGCTTGCATTGAAAAAGATTGTTAACAGGTTATTGAAAGCTATTAGACTTTCATTTAAAGATAATATCAACATAATATTGGACTTGCATTTTAAGAATGTTTTAATGGGTTACTGAAATCTGTTTGACTTTAATTTTAAGAGATTACTTACATGTTACTGAAAGCTATTGTACTTGCAATTTAAGACATTACAAACATGTTACTGAAAACTATTAGACTTGCATTTTAAGAAATTACAAACAGACTACTGGAGAGCTATTGCACTGATATTTTAAAAGGTTAATAACAGGTTATTGAAGGCTATTGGACTTGAATTTGAAGAGAATACTAACAACTACTGGAGAGCCATTGCATTTCACGACTCAATGCCGTTGCATTTAAAAAAATTACCTATAAGCTATTGAAGAGCCTCTGCACTGACCTTTTATGAAGCGGCTAATAGACAACGGGAAAGGTTAAGCACTTGCATCTTAATATGTGACTGTCTATTAAAGAGCCGTAGCGTATGCAACTTTTTCTAATAAGTTTTTTTAGGGATAAATAAAGATTACTATGAATGTTTTAACTTCTTCAGTGAGCAACGTTTTTTAAATTTATGAAGGGGTTAAAACTGATTTAGATAATTTTTATAACTTTGCTATTATTTTGAGTATTATTTACTTTAATAGTTCTAATCCCTGTTCATATTCTAGTTTTATAAGATAACGTTTAACTGATTTTTTAAAGGGATAAACATTATTTGCCACCATTGTAATAATACGAGAACATGATAAAATATAATACATCAAGCAAGGCTAGCTGTAAAGCCAAGCTAATTGAAAATAATAAAAAATATTATTACGAAACGTGTGTAAACTTATCTGCTTTTACTAAGGGAGTCAAGTCTCGTAATCAACGGCTCGTTAAGAACCTCTGAGGCAACCCGCTATGTTACATCCCCGTTGGTTGGACTGCAGTTTAATTTTCCAGACCAGACCCACCATACCGTTCCCATGACAATGGTGAAGGGTTAACCTCTGTCATACATTGATAAGGTCTTCGCTGGGTGGTGAGATAGACTCCCTTGTTAAACTCCATTCACGGTAGGAACTACTCTCTGAAAGGTCTTTTTTCCTACCAATATCCTACTATATAATAGATTTCTGATAGGAAAAAATACCTTTCGGAAAACAATTCCTACGCTGAACAGACTTTAGAATAAGTTGCCAGTCTAAGAAGGCATGTGTTTCCTGTAAATGTTTTTATTTTGTGCTGTATTTAATTATTACAGAATAGCTACAAAAAATGGGTATTATCATTAATGAACTAATGGAAAGAAAACATTTTGAAGCAGTACAAATAAAGTTTTCAAAAGTAGAGAGTTAAGATGCTCATGGATATTTTATGGTGTGTTAAAATGTACACTCTATTTACCCTGAAAAGTAGCAGCAGTCTTACCTTGAACGAATACGCCATGGTATTATCTCATAAGTTAACCAGCCCCGTAGTGTAGTGGTCAGTGCACCTGGCTACAAGCATAGTGGTCTCGGGTTCGATCCCCAGCTGGTACTTTGGTATTGTTCCCGAAAGGGGAATAACCCAACGGCTACCAGGGGTTGGTTAGTTGGCCTAAGCTATGTTAAGTGTTTCCGCTGATTCCACACCCCCATACTCACTATCACCATCACATCATCTCATCAGGACATGGAAAAAGCCTCCACGGAAAGGATGTATGATGAGTACAGTCAGGTGACCCCTGTTTGACGGTACATTAGTACTAGCCAATCTCCAGTACTGAGCTACGAGTGATGTAGCTCAGATGAGCAATATTATTATTATCTCATAAGCTGCACCATAATGTAACCCATCAAGGTAAGCTGACAACCTTTCATGGTAAACGGAGTGTTGCTAAAATATGTAAGGGCTGGTAAAATTCATGGCAGTAAGACGCATATCGCTTTAAAAAATTGTATATTTTTAGAATTGTTCCTTTTGTACATGGGGCTAATTTTATAACTAAGACAGGGGAAAATAAAATCTTCACACAAAGGAAGATATTGAAGTAGTTTCACTAGCTATGATCCTGAAGTAGTTCATATAATCAATTTATTGGCTTGTTGAATAATTGATGTCAGCTCCAAGATCTCAGAAAAGGTAATTTATTATTTTAATGTATTTTAACAATTTAACCTTGGCCACAGAGAAGGAAAATTAAAGGTTTTTTGGTGCTATGCCGAAACTCGTCTTGCTAATAAAGACCTTAAAATAAAGTTACTGAAGTAAACAAGCTAAACCAAGCCGGAAGAGTACACAATTGTAGGTAACAATGGTGGGTCAGTCGAACAGGAAACTGTCCATCACATAGTTGACCAACAACACCATTATATTCCGCACTGTTGGAGATGCGCTCAACCTGTTGGTCATTTATTACTTTGTTTTCCTCCACATATGCTGGATTAAGTCATTTCATTTGACCACAAAACTAGTACTATGTACAATCGGGAGATGAATAGGAGGGACTCCGTCCCCTTGCATTTTCATTAGGTCGGTATATTCAGGACCACCCATAAAGGGGGTGAGAGAGAAGTAAGATGGAAAAGTTTACCTCAGACCTTCACTTCTCAGGGGACCCCAACCAATAAAACACCTTTCTTTTACAACATAAAGTTTTTCTGCAGTCACAACACACGTGTATGAAATGCAATTTTTGAGTTGTTTTTACTACTTCCCGAAACCTTCTCTTTTAATTTGTTTAGTTTTGTGTCATAGATTTAAAATAAACGCGTTTAACTCTTTACAGGATACACTTCGTTTGCTCTGAAAGGTAACAAGCTTAACTTGATGGGTTACACTATGGTGTAGTTTATAAGTTACAAGATAGGGTTATTGTGTAGTCGGTCAATACAAGCCTTCTATCGCTCAGGATAAACAGAGTGTATACAGTTTAAATCTTATGTTAGTAAACATTAATAAAACACATACCTTTTTTTTTATGATTGGAAGCTTCTGAAGTTTCTGGATAACCTTAAACAAACCCCCAACCCCCTTTCCTATTTTTAACCTGAAATAACAAAAGGAAAAGGTGTGGTACTCACATAAAGACTATTTTGCTACATACAATTCTAAATGCAGTATTCCATATAATACTTTAAAATTTCCGTGAAAATACTTACTATCGTAATTAAAGACCACATTATATATCAGTGGTGATCATTGGCTACCTTTCCTTTTCACAAACATCATTCGACGAGAGCGGTTAAGTTAACTAAAGGCGAGTTTTTGCGATTGACTTGGTTACCTCTTGGTATCGAGTGTTTTCAAACAATTGTTTCTGACCAAGATGGACCACGAAAACGATTTTGAGATTTTTTCCTTAAACAAAATTTTAGTTGGGGTAGAGAAGATCTAACGGCTGGTAGGTGAATGTATGTAATCAAACTACATGCACTGCAAATTGACGGAAAATGAGCTATTTAATTCTATTCTTAGTTAGATTGGTGCTTTTTTTGACTAGTCATAATATTTACACAACATATCAAGTTAAACATATGTTCCCAAAAATAACATTAATAAAACATTAAATACGTATGTAATATTAAATAGGCCTAGTTCATACAGAACTCTCTTTTATCAATAAATAAACAGTTTTTAAGTATTTACTTACTGTTATGTATTTCTAGCTAGTAATTACTGTCCATTTTAATTTACAAAAATTTAAGATCCAATCCATTGAATACAAAGTTATACTCGTTTAAATCCAACAAAATAAGTGATGCTGTTTTGAAATTGGCGCACAAATTCTCGGCTCATTGGTCGTAACCTTACTGTTTATTCTGGTCAAGGAAAGCGTTACCAGACCGAGCACTGGTATCATCTCGGTCATAAACTGTTCGTTAACATCGATACCAGGTCATACGCGAAAACACGCTTAATGATTTGGTTCGTGCCATTTTGAGTTTGATTTTTGTATTTTACCATGAAAACACCTCTAAAATAGGAAATGTTCAAACTTTTTTAGGTACGCCCTAGACACCCCTTTATCATGGCAACTAGGGGCCTATCCCCCCCAATAACTTTTACCACCCAATTCACCCAAATAATTTACCCAAGACTTCATCACTTAGTGCAGTATTACTTTGTAATAAGAAAGTGTTTAGTAGAGGAGTTCATAAACTGTGGGCTACGATCTAATGGTGGGTTGCGAGCCCATTTTTGATTGGCCGTGAAAAGTTTTTGAAATGTGAAGATTTTGCAATTATCTGAAAAAAAAAAGGTAAATAATTATGCACATGATACAGGAATCGGGTTTCGTGTTCGTGCCTTTGGTGCCCCACGAAGCAGGATCATTGCGTGACGAGGAGTTTGTTCTGAAGCTCTTGTATTTGGCAGACATCTTTTTTAAACTAAACGAATTGAATTTGTACCTTCAAGTAACGGAAGGAGCCAACAATATATTTGCAATTTACGACAACATTCGATGATTCATAAAGAAAAACCTTGTGTGGTGGAAGAAATACATTGAAGGCAGCAATTATGTTTGTATTGAAACATTTCAAACCTATATAATTGAAGATGAAGTGAAACCAGCTGATGACGTAATCTCCGCAATCTCCGCACATCTGAATACGTTGAAAGAAAATTTTTATTGTTAATATCATAAAGATATGAAAACTGTCGGCAAAATAACTAAAACTTTAATAAGAAATACTGCAGTGGGAGGATATTTCCCTTAACTGTTGGGATGAGCTAAAAAATAAACCTAGAACCCCTTTATGATCTAGTGAGCAAGGTAACAAAGAATTATAATTATTTTAATAAATAAATAATTAGTTTCAATGAGTGGGAGATTCTAGAACCATGTACGGGGTATAGACTGGTAAATTCAATAGGAAGAGGCCATTGGGAAGACAGACGCTGATGAGGGGGTCACATTAGAATAGACCTGAAAGAGACAGGGTGTAATGAGGTGGACTGGATAAAAACTAGCTCAAGACAGGGATAGGTGGTGTAAATTTGTAATTGTGGCAATCAGCTTTAGAATTTCTAAGGTCATAGAGTAAGTATATACGTATCAATGCATCTAAATTGTGTTTTAGATGTAAGTAGGTAAGATGTTTTTTCTGTAATTTATATTTACTACAATTTCTACATAGCAGACAATGTTATTATTTTTTCTAAAGTAAAAATAATTGGCTATGAACCTCAATGGTGAGAACGTGGTCTAAACGTCAGTCACATTTAATATTAATTCCTGGTGAAAGTCAGGCTATGATTAAAATCCCATATGTATATACTGAGGGTGGTTTTTTATAATGATTTTCCACTCCTTCTCAATGTAAATACGGGTTATTTAATATAAATTCCAGCTTTATTATCCCCTCCCTCAAAGTAAATATTCGAATAGCCCAGATAATTATGGTATTTTTCTGGCTACATTAAAGATTTTTTATTTTTAAAAATGTCTTTATAAACTAGAAAAATAATATTGTGGTACTGCATATGAACCTTATATAGTCAAGTGTAGTATTGGTATATATATTTTTTTATCGTCCTCAGGATTACAATTTCAGAATAAGCAACAAAATATTTTTATGATATACTTCAAAAGAGTAATCATCGTTTTAAAACGAGATAAAATATTAATAAATATATTAAAAGGGTGTTAAATGCTTACATGAAAACATAGCTGAGATTGACAGCATGAATACACACAAATAACTTCCCTATTTATATTTTATATAGGCCCACTTATTTCGTTAATGCGGCGTATAGCTTAGAAACAAATACACATAATTATATTTGGGATGTGCGTACAGCCCGAACGGGTAGTAAGACGCGGTACTAATAATATATTTGAGACAAGCCTATAAAAATGTCGTACCACGAAAAGAAGTGGCCCACCAAACATTTAAAAGGTTTTAATCAAAATAAAATACATTACAAATTAAAGATAAATAAATAATTATAAAATACAACTTCAACCAAACAATAAATTTATAATTGTCTCTCATGGAAATCATTAAATACTCCTTTTGTTTCTGTGGTCTATATTAATTGGTATTTAAAAATAGATCTGAATTAGTCGAAAAATGACGCCTGAACACAGGAATAGAACTCAATACAAGGACTGGACGAATACTGCTTATTAGATAGCTCAGTGGCAAAGCATTGGTGCGCTAAGTCAAATCTACCGGGTTTGATCCCCATGTCGAGGTGTCATTTTTCAAATAATTTAAATAAATTTATTTGTGGTCTCCCCTATATGGACAATACCTCGATTAGAATGATTTGAAACCTGTGTGTTATTATTCACATCAAAATTGATTTATTTTACTATGATATACATTTCTAAAAATAGGCATGTGCCTGCCAGTGTTTAGAATATCATTAAAATCAATTATAATATGTGTTGTCAATATAAGCCAAAATTTAAACAAATCACCCTCAACTGATTGTAATCATACTTGGGTACCAAAATACACTAGAAACTCGTCTAGCCGAATTTTATGGTATCAAGTCCTATCCGTATAATCCATAATCTATCATGTGGATTTTTCTCTATTAGGGAAATAAAAAATTGGGTATACACAATATGTCTTGGAAATAACCCATTTATCCACAGCATGATTCAGTATGAAGGACAAAATGTGAATTTTTGTTCGAAACAAAGACTGAATATGGTCTACAACCTGTCAAAAAAAGAAAATCAAAAATATTTTGTTTGTTTGAGATTTGATAATCGCTTACGGGATTTACCTTGCTCAACATTACCCAACTAATAATAAACCAAACTTATTTTAGCCTAACTCCTAAATAAACATAATTTAAGATAATTCAACTAAACTTAATTTGGCTTTATCTTGACATGACATAACCTAACTTATAAATCCAGGAATTAACTGAGATAATGCTGAGATCAATGACTGAGTCACCAACTAAAGGGCTAAACATGCACGGTTGGTGGAAAATAATTTAAAAAAATTTAATTCAATCAAATATGACATAAACCTATTTTTACTTTAACTTATCTTGATCCAACCCAAATACCAAATAGTATTTAAACATAACTTAACCTTCCGAAGCCCAAATATTATATTTAAAAAACCCACAATCGAGTTATACCGACCGAGCAGCCACTATCGTTAGCGTTGATAGTGCCAACATTTTCAGATAGAGGGTGTCATGTGGTCAGCACAACGAACCCTCCAGCTGTTAATCTCAGTTTTATAGAATGGAGCTGATATTTATTTATCCCAATAGCTCCTCATTTGTCCTCAAAAGGCTGATTTTGACCCCGTTACAGCCACTGCTTTACAGAAAAATTCTGGAAGCGCCGGGGATTGAACCCGGAACTTATGGACTAATATTCTGACGGTAATTAAACTTTCTTGAAAAGTGTATAATTTCCTATCTAGGAGTTTACTGTCGATGAAACCGATATGTTACATATAGGTCAGTACCTAGGCAGGGGGGAGGTGAGGTATTTTGGGAGCTCAAATTTCCTTGAAATTATTAATGTTAGGCCTAATATTATGTACTTTTGTATTCTTCCTCAATGGATATTATAGTAGCTGAATGGATTCTTGTAAATTTCATAACACATACCTACATTTAAAATACCTTTAAGTTACTTCAAGGTGGGGATGTAGGGAGCGTGAGAAAACGTGTTTTTGCAGTTTTTATAGAAATTTTTTTTTTGGCCAAAATAAATAAAATATTGCTACAGTACAAATATAGAGTTTAATTTTCTCCATACGGTGATATCAACAGTTCCTGAATATCTGTCATGAGCATAGCAGAATTAGATGGGAAACCATTTAAATTAAGAGAAAAAAATGTTCATTAAATTTCAGGACATTCTTGACAGATATTCAACAACTGTTGATGTCACCACGTGAATAAAATTAAACTCTATGTTTCTATAGAAGCAATATTTTATTTTGACCAAAACAATTTTTTATATAAAAACTGCTAAAACACCTTTTCTAACGTTATCTACATCCATAGCTTAATCAGGATCCAATCTTTAACCAATGCTTTGCATCTTCTGTTGGAGACTTAACCACAGGTACAGTAGCCCCATGACTTCTTTGGTGCTGATTTACAGCTCACAGCTGAGAGCTGACGGTTTTGAAAAGTTACCAGACCAAATTATGTATCCCTACGCCGAATCATATAATCTGCAAAAACATGTGTTTAGCAGCTGTCACTTCTGACAGTCAGCACCAAAGAAGCCATGGGGTTACTGTATAAGAAACCCTGAAATACATGTCTAGTATGTCCCTGGCAATATATACTAATTTAGTTCCTGAGGTCCATTTTAGGGGACTTTGAAGAGTTGCAAATGTCATAGTTACTTATTCAACTCCTAAGTTGCATTATTTTTAAATTCCTTTAACACCAATGGAGGAAAAATCCAAGTTTTCAACTAGATACGAATCCTTGTTTATAAGTTTAGTATGACCCCGCACGACCACACACGAAGTGCGAATTTCCAAACGCGGGAATAGTGACTCGATAAAACACTGATTCGAGAAGACCGTGGATAATTTGTTCCTTGACAAGAATATCTGATGACTGGTGGCGGATGAACATTCTAGATGAAACCAAAGCAACAAAAGTTGGACAAGCGGTTGGAGACTCTTGTAGACTTGACGCCAGTTGGGACCACCAGCACAACTGATAATAAATCAGTTTTCTCGTAAATGAGGATTTCGTTATTTCCTGTATTCAAAGTTTTGTACCGGTCACCCTGACCGGTCGTTGCTCTGAGCTGTGTGGCACGTGGGCACTGGGTTGCGTCACTTTGAGTTAATGTCAAGATCTACCAACTTGATACAGGTCCACCTCTTCTCAGAAGTGACCTCTACTCCCAGCTAAACCTACACTTTATAACATTCGCACCATTGACGGCCGCGAATGATGTCTGGAAGGCCAAGGTTTAGGTGACACTCAGAAATGTTAACCTCACAATCAATAACCATTTGAACCCACTTCGGTGGCCACGTGGTTTAAGGCATCACGCTCACAATATACTAGACTGCTGAAGACGGTGAGATCATGGTTCGAATCCTTGCTGGGTGTATTAAGGGTGGTTTTTCCCCTAAATGGTATTTCACTCTCCCTCCATCCATATGCGGGTATCTTTCCTCTAAATTCAACCTTCCTCCTCCCTAACACATTATAGAGTAATTGGTGTATAGGCGTATAATCCAAACGGGTAGTATTTTTTTAATTTTATTTTTATTTAGCACCGCATCTTACTACCCGTTCGGGTTATACGCTTTAAGTACTAATTACGCTAATGGATTGGCAATTGGGAAGGTTGAATTAGAGGAAGTGAACCCACATTTTCGTGGAGGGAGAGTGGAAAACTATTTAGGAAAAACCACCCCCAGTTTACCCGACCGAGATTCGAACCTCGATCTCCCCGTCCTCGGTGGTCGAGCTCAACACGACTAGCGCGTTAGCAAACTACGCCACCGAGGCGGGTCAAACGGTTAGTAAGGTGCTAAAAAAAACCCAAAAAACATTTAAATTAATGATCACCACGTCTTATTACCTTTTCAAGTAATATATACGATAAATATTCTAGTGAGGTGGTAATGGGGACGGAAGAATTTTAGAGGTAATCTACCCGCATTTGTCTGGAAGGAGAGGGAGAAACTATTAATGTAAAACCACCGTCAATAGACCCAATCGGTATTTGAGGCCTGATCTCCCATCTTTAGCAGGCCAATGAAACACGAGATTGACGCCTTATACCATTCGACCACTGAAGAGAGTAACATCAATCACAAAAATTACTATAAATACACATTGAAGAATAAACGCACAATTCTTGCCTCACCGAGGACAACTACGCTATTTAATGAAAATTAACAGTTTATAAGCGAAGTATCGTTAAGTGCAATGTTCTTGTAAGACAGTAAGACACTACATTGGTTCTTACTCCTTTCCCGGAACTTTCAACTTCAGTTGATTTAGTATTTACTATTAAATATTATTTACTTATTTGATTGGTTCATAAAATATGTTGATGGGTATTTATTTTCAGGAGCTTAACACACTTGAAATTTTACTACCTGTGACCTCCTGTAACGTTTCACTTGAATTATCCCTTGGGGTGTCTAACAGTATATAGTATGTACCATAAACAGTGGGAGCAAACGATCCAGACAAGCCCCTTATTTCGATCGGTCACGGAAAGGTATTGTGTAAAAGGTTATCTGCTATGTTGGATTAAATAAATTGAATATCTTTCTCTCTCTTCTATTTATTTTCACTATTACATCCAACACCATAGTTGTTGTCTGCTTGGCAGAGGCGTATCTAGGTTTGGTGGCGTCTAGGGCAGATACCAAAATGACGTCCTTCTAAATCAGGCAACCTGCTTCGATGGCCGCATGGTCTAAGGCGTTACTCTAGCAATAGATTAGACTGTAGATAATAAGGAGATCGGGGTTCTAAGCCCGGTTGGGTGTACTGAGGGTGGTTTTTAGTTTTTAACTCTCCATCTAAGCAAATATGGATATACTTCTTCTAAATATTACCTTCCTCATACCTAGCTTATTAGCTTAATTAGTACATATGCGTGTAACCCAAACGGTTAGTAAGACGCGATTAAAAAGTTTTTTTTTTAAATTCTGACTAAATATGTATATTGGTAGCCTACTTTGACTGGTTATTTACTAGTTTCAATACCGATTACAAAATTATAAAAATAAAATATAATTCAAAAATTCCTTAAATAACATAACCTTCAATTTGTTTTTAATGTGATTTAATTTCTTTAATTTTAGTTTTATCAATGATTGGTACTTTTAACACGTTTCATTTCTTCATTGTGTTTATAGCGTACAACCCGAACGGGTAGTAAGAAGCGGTGCTAAGTACTATAAATTCAATGTGTTTATAGTAAACTAGATTTACAAATCACTATTTGTTTCATATATTTATAATTTTTTAAGTTCTAAAATTACATATCATTTATTCAATTTGTGTTAACTTTCTTATCACAGCATGGTAAATACAGTACCTTGCTTGATTCTTACTGTAATTTTTATTTTTAAAGACTGCTTGTTGATCAACTCATCTTAGAACAATCTTTTTCATTTTTGTTTAACTAATATGAGGATCTAGAACCATGTTTAGGGTATTGACTGGCAAACCCATTGAGAAGAGATCATTGGGAAGACCTAGACGCAGATGGGAGGATACCATTAGAATGGACCTGAAAGAGATAGGTTGTAATGAGGTGGACTGGATAGAACTAGCTCAAGATACGGATAGGTTCTATTGAGGTGGACTGGATTGAACTAGCTCAATATAGGGTGTGATGGGGTGTACTGGATAGAACTAAATCAAGATAGGAATAGGGTGTAATGAGGTGGACTGGTTAGAACTAGCTCAAGATAGGCATAGGTGGCGTACTTATGTAAGTGCGGCAATGAACATTTGAGTCCCTAATGCCTTAGAGTAAGTAATCTATATATTTTTGTATATAATCGATTTTTATCAATTATTATTAATTCGTTCCTTACTAAAATTAAAAATATTTTTCAAAAATACAATTTATTAGTAAAAAGATCAAACATATCGTGGCTAATATATATTTATAACTATAACAACGCACTTATTTCTCATTCTGTCAATGCCATTTCATTTCAGAAATTGAAAAAATTATCAGGGCACATAATCTAAATATTGTTACTTATATTTATAAAAAAAAATTGGCACACATATGAAATAATTGATTTTTTTTGCGTGTTATTAACTATACAATATATACCCAATTTGACACTAAGGGCACGTGCTTCACCTGACGCATCTTAGTTTCGCCACTGCTATTTGGTGAATTTGAAGTGATTGTGTCATGTGGGCTGCATCTCATATCAGCAGTCATATTTCAAATTTGTCTTCTTTGTAAGTTATTTTCTCTTATCAAAGCTACTTTCCCCCACTGGTAGCTTCAGGCTAAAAGCCTAGGTGTCATAGTGTTAGGTAACTGATCCCGAGGTGTCTCCTAATGTTAGGTAACTGATCCGAGTGGAGGGGAGTTTAAGTATCTTAGAGCTATTTATTTTATCCACCACATCTTAATACCCGTCCAGGATATCCACATCTAATAACGTTAATGGAGTAAATATGAGGAAGGTAGAATTTAGAGGACGCTTACCAGTTACAAAATTATAGTTAATACATACTTACCCCCCCACCCCCCCAAAAAAGTGTCCATCTAGCTAATGAGTATTTTGTTTATTGCTTTATATCGATTGTATTACCTTAAACTTTCCATTGTGAAACATTTTTACAATAATAACATTGATATATGTAACAATTACATGTGTATTTTATTTTAAACTTACAATATAAATTTATTAAAAAAATTAAAATTATGTTCAGCATGTTATTACCATTTATTTTTTATTTATTTCAGGTATTTAAAGTACACTTTCTGAATCGACTGATTTTATCAGTATACAAGAATTTCTATGAGTTAGAGCGAAAAGGCATACTCATTTTGCCGGGAAAGGTATTTTACCATACCTTCCAGGGATTTTGTATCTGCCACTATCGACATGGGACAGACTGCTTCACTACCCCCCCGAAGGAAGTTATGCCACGAACTTTTATCTCTCAGGAACAATACATAGATCCCAGCTGGGTTTGAACCAACGAACATCGGATCCTGGGGCGAGCGCTTTACTCCAAGACCACCGAAGACAACCATGTTATTACTACTACATAAACTATGTATATATATGTATACACATATTTTTCAATCTGATTTACATACGTTAAACATTTCACATACCCATTTTAGAATAAACGTACCTAATTTTTTTTTAACCTTTTGCCTTAACGACTGTGTTTGTGTGTGTGTGTCTATATAACTTATGATCTACCAGTATTCGTTTAGTCGTGACCAAACTTTGAATACATATAAAGACTCGCCAGGACATCTTCCGGTGTGGTTTTTCATATTCCTCCAGGATAGTGTGTCAAAATGTCCAAAATATTATACACAGTAGCTTGGAGTTAGCATTGGCATAAAGTATCATAAAGTGTTATGCTACACTTTTTGAATTAGACATAACTTTGTTCTGACTGCAATACTATTTATTTAACCAGTTGAAACAAGCATACAATATTTGAAATATGAGGAAATGTTCTTAGCCGGAATTTAAAAAAAAAAAAATATTAAAAGGGATTTCAACAGAATTTGGCATGCAATTTGTACAAATTTAGTACATATTTAAATGGTTTTTTTTCTTCTTCTATTTCAAATCCAAGCTTTCCAAAATGTTTTAAAAGTTGGCCTTCAATCATCGTTTAGTTTGAAATAAATGACTTGTACAGTCCAATTTACATAGCAATACTTAGCTGACAGCTAGAACAGTCACTGCAATCTAATTTACATGGAAGATCCTTATATTGACATATAGAAGTGTCACTACAGTCCAATTTACATGGAAGATCCTTATATGACATATAGAAGTGTCACTACAGTCCAATTTACATGGATGATCTTTATATGACATATAGAAGTGTCACTACAGTCCAATTTACATAGGAAATCCTTACATGACAGCTAGAGCAATCACTACAGCCCAATTTACATATAAAGATCCTTATCTGACATCTAGAAATGTTAATACAGTCCAATTTCCATAAGAATAGCCTCTTATAAAATACAAAATTTTTAGTGGCCAATATTGATAACACTTTACTATTTTATTGGTTTTATTTTATAGGTAATGTAATATATTTCACAAGTGACAGCTGCAGATAACATACCTAGCGTATGAATACGGGAAAGTAGATCTAATAACTTTTATAGCTTTAAAATAAGGCCCTTGCTATGAAGATTGGACTGCAGACATAGCACACACATATGGAGAAATAAGCATACAAATGTGCATGTCAAATTAAAATTGAATGCTAATGAGGATGGCAGCTAAAATTGTATGCAGGAATTCGATGAATAACTGACTAACATTTTTGTCTAGTTCTGTGCAAGCTCATTTTCATCTTTTGTTTACAGTATTTTGAGTACTATGTCCCCAGGCTGGTTCTGATAAATTCATGTGCTTAAGCTTACCTTTAAAAGAAGTAGGTCTATTGGACTAAAAAATTTAATAAAATGATTTAATAATATCCTCTAGAGCGGATAATTGAACAGGTGCGCGAATTCAGGTGGGGAGAAAGACGTTGTGTATACGGGCGGATATGACTGTCTTCATCCACACAAAGTTCTAGAAGTAGACTATTATTATCTTATGATTTATGTGTAGCGATTTCGGTTCTGTAGCAAATTTTAATCAACTTTGAAAAAGCTTTTGCGAAATTAATCTCAATTAAATTATTTAATAGATAGTAGGTCTGTCTACCACGGTGGTCTTGGGATAAAGTGATCACCTCAGTACCCGATGGCTATGGATTCAAAACTAGCTGAGGTTGATGGATTCTTCTTGAGGATAAAAGATAAAAATACGTAGCACAACTTACTTCGGATGGGAAGTAAAGCCGTATGTCCCGTGTCAATTGTTGCATGTAAAAGACACCTGGAAGTTATGTCAAAATACCTTTCTGGCAAAATTGGTAGGCCATTTTAAACTCGCTCATAGAAATTTAGTGTGGAATGCAACGGTGAACCACTTATTTTTCTGATCTCCCTTAGTAAAAGGGATTTCTACCAGATGGTGTAGACAGCACTAACCAGCAGAAGGGTTAAGTCCATGCCCAGCTCCAAACGGATAGAGATTACATCAAACCAACCTTCGGATTGTTCACTTAAGAAGAAGATAAAGAAGAAAACGTGCCTACTGCCTTTGGTAATCTTTAACTATTTGTTAACTATGGTTCTCGCAGTCAACATTAAGTCAAACAGAAGTGACCAATTTTAAAAGTATATATATTTCAACTTGAGAAATTCATATCAATCCCTTAAGACAGTGATTTTCAGCCCAAGGGGTGCAAATTATATTACGTGGTGTTACGAAGCATACTCATTTCTCATAACACCAAATGATATAGGTTTCTTTTTCCATCAGCACGTCACCGTCACTTACTTTACCCCATCTACGGTAGTAGAGTAGGTAAGTGACAGTTAGTAAAAGCTACTAAATCTACTCTCATATAGCCTTTCGCCAAACTATTTGATCTGCAACACATTATATTTATTTACTGTCACCTTTGGCAGTCAAAACTTTCACAACAAACATTAATTTTATTTTAACCATTCCTAAATCTTCTTCTAGCTGTCAGCACCATCTCTAGCAAATGAAATTACCTATTTAGGCTATACGTATAATTAATTATATTTTCTCTGATCGAGTAAGGGTGTGGAAGGATGCATTTTCAGAGGAAATCCACCCACATTTGTCTAGAAGGAACGTGGGAAGCCATTTAAGAAAATCAACCTTCAGTAGACTTGACTGGAATTCGAACACTGATCTCCCCTTTAATAGCAGGCCAGTCTAACGTGAGAGTGATGCCTTAGACCAAGAGTCTCCAACATTTTTGGTACTCGGGCCACACATTTTCGCGTGCAAAATTAAAAAATAAATAATTAATAACATTTATTTGGATATTTTTTGGGAAATCACCATTATATTATTCAGAACCAAAGAGAAATGTAACACTTACAGAAAAAGGCAGCTGGGCGTATATATTTTCAAGAAAAAGAAACTAATATTTACTCTAGGATTGTTATGGGAGATTTCAATTTACTTAACAAACCATGGAGTTTTGCAAAGCAAGATCAATGGAAATGATGGAACTGCTTTTAAAATTTCAGAATATTGCTAACTGAGATTTCAAGCTTGAGGTACCCATTATTAGATTGGACTACAAATGCTCATCAGATATATTTGCTCTATAGTAGGACTTGAAAGACTTTATACTTTATTCTTGAGAATTTTCGTCCACACAGGTTGTTTTAACAAAAATTGACACAACTCTACAAGAAAATCGTTTCAATTTCGGAAACTGCTCAGGCTGTAAATATTTATAAAATTGGATCAGATTTCCTTCTTTATACATGTGTTTCAGCATGTCAGCTGATTCAAGGTCAATAATTTCAAATTGAAACTGACTTGTTACTATTTCAACATTGCAGTCAAATAGATTTTAAACTGCCTTATATCATCCATTTTTACACCAAGATCAGAAAACCCCCACCAAAATTGTTTCAGTCAGAAACGAGTTCTCATACAAACGAAGAAGTAAATTTTGCTTCACGTTATTCATACAATTTTTCACAAAATGGGAAGTGAACCAAGTTTTTGCCGTGGATGCCTTGGAATGCACGAATACACCACAAATAAAAATTTGTTTAGCTTGCAACTTTATATTCAATTGATTCACGTCCGGTCACGTCTCCAAAAATGCCACTTTCCATAGCCAATCAGTGTTTGATCAAAGTGGTGAGGTTGCTTCTTCTCTGTGATAAATGAATACATTTATATGCAATAATATATATTTATAAAACATAGTCAATATAATAACTTATTTTTAAAATCATATAGCATCTTTCGTGGCTTTCTTTTTATAACCCTCCGCTGGGACACTTGGAACTACCAAAAAATCGTCACAAGCCGTTCTGTTGTAGGTATAGGGAGTGACATCGGCTGTCTCTTAAATCATGGTGTGAGGACTTTAATCATATGGTGCCTGCGACAGAAAATGAGGGTGTGCAAATCTAAAAGCACTCTGGCTTGGTGTCATGGAAAGAAGAACGCATGCGGACAGGAACTGGACATGTCAAATATAGTGAATGGTTATGAAATAGCGAAAGAAAACTTTTTAATACAAAATCTTGGGGTGGGCTGGATGTGGCCCGCGGATTGTGGATAAGAGATCCCTATCCTTAATGCACTAGGCCAAAGACGCGGGTAATGATTTTAGCTGTATAGACATACAGTTTTTTGTGTAAAGTTATATTCTATAAATGGTTGATATTAGATAAAAGCATTAGTATTTACATATTACAAAAATCATACACCTGATTGTGAACAGTTTTTCAGTGATAAATTTGAGCCTATTCTATATTTACTAATCTTTAAACTACCAACTTACCTACTCTATGGCATTAGGAACTCTTAAGTTCATTGATACACTTACAAAAGTATAACAACTATCCCTATCTTGAGCTAGTTCTATCCAGTCCACCTCATTACACCTTATTTTTTTCAGGTAAATTCTAATGTTATCCTTCCACCTGTGATTGGTATTCTCAACTATCTCTTCCAAATGAGTTTGCTAGACAGTACCCTGAACACCGTTCTAGATTCTTCAATTTGGGCTGCATATCCTGCCTACTGTAATCTACGAGACTTTACTATACTAACGTGTAATAATCACAACTTGTGAATGTGGGGAATGCCATGCCTCCACCGTGGTTCGGATTCCACGTTAAACTGTAGGTCCTCCATTTCATCTCACAATCACCCTACCATTACACATTAGCGTAAGTGCGTATAACCCGAACGGGTAGTAAGACGTGGTGCTAATAATAATAATAATAATAATAATAATAATAATAATAATAATAATAATAATAATAATAATAATAATAATAATAATAATATCCTATCTATGTCTTGTAATGAGTACATGGTATGTAACTCATCATCATGTAACCTCCTCCACTCCCCAATAACCTCATTCCTTTTTGGACACAATATTTTCGTAGGCACCTTGTTTTATGACACCCTAAATTTGTTTTCGTCATGTAAGGTAAGAGATAACGTTTCACATACATAGGGAAAAACCGGTAAAATTATTGTTTTGTACTAACTTATATATATTCATAGTTTTACATTCCTTGACATCAGGCGAGATGTCAACAACTTATTAACCGAGTAAAAGTATGCATTTTCCACTCTAATATTGTTATTGATAGTTAGAATTGTTCCAAAATATTTAAACTTAAGCCTTATCAAATTATATGTTGTTCGAACTAATATATAATTATCGTCCCCAATCTATGTTTTCTGTGTGATTACATAGGGGTATACTTAGTATCATCAGCGATTATTAAACATTAGCAAATTCTTCATAGATGACTGATTATTTATATGTTTTATTTATTTTTAAATAATGAAGAGACTAATAAAAATATCTAACAAAGCTATGATATTGCTAAAGTTAGTAAAATATATAAAATATCTTATCACACTTCTAAATGCTTATCTTTAAGTGACAGTGAATCTTAATTATTTCTTCAAACATAATAATTTAATTTTGTTCAAAACATATAAAACTTTTTATCGCAAAATTGAATGCTCATCTTTAAGCGACAGCAAAAATGTAATCACTTCTTCAAACAGAATAATTAATCCAGTTAATTATTAAAATGTAGGCCTACTTCTATTTAATTAGTTTTGATATCATTTCTATCGGAAGACTTATCAAACTTTCCTTTTCCAAGTTTCTCATCATCTTGAGAGAAGTGGTCCGACATAAATATAAAATTTAAAGCAAAGATAAATTAAAGTCTTATAAGACTTCATGGGCGATTTGCAAGCTCCTATTTTATTTGCCGATAGAGGGATTGCCAAATAAAATGGAGTGATTAAACACTACTTTATAACATAAAGAGTTTATCATAAACTTATGTAGGTATTAATGTAAATATAATTCTATTTTAATTAAATTTTCTTTAGTAATTGATTGCCTCTGTGTTCACCAGCCTATGCCATCAGAAGCTGTTTATTTTCATTATTATGTCACTCTTGTAAAGGTGATATCTTCTCCTTCTTTATTTAGCTATGTAATAGCAGCTTTATAGATCCTCTTTAAGATAATCCTTACTTGTTGTGTATTTTATTTCTAAGATTTTTCGTATGCCTCTACAAAATTAAAACTGTCTAGCATATTAACATTATTCTTTTCTATTATTTAAACAGTTTTGATAGCTCTTCAATTTCCATCCATCCCCAGAGCCTATTTTGATTTCCTAGCCTTTCCACTTTTATGTTATCTGGGGTGATATTTTTACTAATTTGACAAATTTAAATGTTCTTCCGCATTAAAAGGTAGATTTTATAATGGAAAAATGTCAAGCTGGTGCCCTCCCCCAACATATTAAGCTCCCACATTTTCATTTTGGAATCTTAAGACCTATTCTGTTATCCTAAATGGTTCTTATACATGCCTGCCTGATTTAACTTTTCTTCCACACCAAAAATAGTGTTCTACATTAGTTGTACAAACTTAGAGCTCTTACATTTCCCATTTTTTAATATCGAAATTCCATTTAATTCGACATAGTTCTGCTATCTATGAAAGTATATTTACTTAAGTGCCTAATGTCAATTTTACTCTCCATAGAGAAGTTGTTTTTTATAATGGCTTAGAACATTTTGAGAGCTCATTTCTTGGAACCGATTATGAAATTTCAAATTTTAAGTATTTTTCGAATGTTGATTATTTTGGGTGGTCGTCCTAACGGATTGCAAGCATTTACATTTTCTACCACCCCCAGCTAGATTTTTATATTGTTTTTTAAGATTCTTAGCGCTCCTTAAAATCAGATTTTAATTTTGAAATTTAAAAAAGATCTTTCATACTTTTCTAGTTATCTTTGAAATTTCTAATTTATACCATACTAAAAGTGTTTTTCCTACAATTTTAGAAATTTCTTTTCGTCTCCCATTTCACTACCTCCAAACAAATCCTCCCTTTTTTAATTTCAAATATTACAAATTTTGGGATTCTAGTTTGGTCTTTTTACCATCTCGTCAAATTCTTTACCTCATCGATGAATGGTTGATAATCATCATAGTATTGGAAATTTCTGGCCCTAACCATTTCCCGTAACTCAATTTTCAATTTTAAATGTTAAATTTCTTCTAGTTATTTGGATTTGACAATATTTAACAAAATATTTCAATTTTATACCGTACCATCCTTTTTTTTTTTTTAGTTTTGGAAATTTTGAAGGGAATATTTTTCCATTTTAGGGTTATTTATTTTTAAATCTATTATCATACCTTCATTGCGGCTTGGGGTGGTCCTTACACCTGATCGACAAATTTCAATCTACTACCACACTGATAAGTACATTATTCTTTTAGTTTTGGCAACACCCCACCCTCCAGTTCACCATTCCCCACTTATAAACATAAAACATTTAACAATAATTTTGTTATTTGTAGTTTTCATTTACATTCGTAGCAAATTTAGTTTTTTATCGCCCCAAAGGTTTTTTTCTAATTGTATGCCTCCCCTTCACTCCCCTATCATCCATTTGGGTACCAATTGAGGGTCAGTTGATAAGAATTTCAAAAAATAAATGACGGAATATTGTTTACCGGCATTCGAAACCCTCAGATATAAAATGTCTTGAAAATTAAATAGGAAATTTCAATTTTTGATACCATTTTGGTATTGATTTTGGGTCAGCCTACTGTAATTTTGAAAACTATTACAAGAAGGTTGTGTTCTGTATTGTTAAGAACCCCAAGAATGGATTTTCAGCGCATGATTTTTTGGCCCATAAGGTAAGCTTGGGAATTTTTGGGGCCACAAGTTCGGCCCCTTTTATATTTTTTTTAGCTTTAGGATCTTTCACATCATTCTCAGATTCCCAGGAAATGTCATGCCAAATTTCATTATTCTAGCTCACTGGGAAGTACAAATATAACTCTATAAATAAAATACGGACAGATGCGGCATGGATTTTATATTATAGATTGTCTTTTTTTTAGAGTAAATAACCACGATCATAAATATTTTTGAAAATAAAGAAGTTGTATTGTATATTTGATTATTTTATTGAGAGATAAATCTATTCTAAAATCTATTAAAAAAATGGTTGTGTGTACTTATGTACGCGCGTGAGAAGTTATACTTCTTTGGCATCATTAAATAAGATTTATTGTAGAGAATTAGATATTAGAAATTAATAATAAATATTGAAAATTGAAAATTAATAATTTAATAATATATATATAAAATTATTAAAAATAAAATTTAGAAAATAATAAATATATATGACATAATTTGTACTAAATATTATAAGATTCTTAATTTTAAATATTTATTATTGATTATTTAATATTTTAAAAGTAAATGAATAAATTTAATAATAAATTCAAAAATCGAATTTAAGTTTATTCATTTTTTAAATATTTATTATTTTCTTAATTTAATATTCACTTTTCATTTTTATCAAAAAGTTTTCATTTATTTTTATAAATATTTATTATTTATTCAATTTAATAATAAATATTAAAAATTAATATTTTAATTTGATGTTCGATTAAAATTTTTATCACAAATTTTTTATTAAATGTTTAATTAATTTTATTTCTTTACTTTGTAAATATTCAATAACCAATAATAAATATTTAACAATAATAATTTAATAATATTTAGTATTAATTATGTTAAATAATAATATTTTAATTTATATCAATAAATAATACATACAGATAGTTAACCTCAATTATATTGGAGCACTTGAAAAAGTCTATAAGCACAATTTTTTTCACTAATATTTACGAATAGTAAATAATATTAATCAAAATATTCAATTTAAATCACAACTGAATATAATTTATTAGCACATATATAATTCGCACTTGTATGAAACTAAAACACGTGTTGTGAATGTAGAAACTAGAATTATGTGGATAAATATTATATATATGAAAACAGTGATCAGAGGCGACGAGCGTACCAACATGCGCGACTAACAGAGGTTCTATTTCTATTTGGTTGGTAGCTTTGTTTTTTTCGAGACTTAATGAGCGGTTTAGCCTGTTACTTTTGTGTTACAGTGATGCGCGCGCATCTTAAAATTTCACTCTCATCATTTTTTCATAACGCGCCTAAAGAAGTATAACTTCAAAAATCAATCAAAATAAATAGAAAATTGAGTTTAATTAATAGTATAGACACCAGTTAAATAAGGGTAACTTTATATTAGAGGATTAAGCGTAATATAGAGTTTAATGAACTTTGTTTTTGGAGATAACTTTTAAAAAGGTATTTTTATATACCTTCTTTAGTATAGCAAAGGGGTTAGGACTATTTATAGAAATAATATATAATCGTTTTGAATGAGACTTCGCCTGTATATGCTTGTTTGGGCTACTTCTCTCGTAGCCCAAAAGGTGGGAAGCTTAGTCGGTACTTTTGTACCTTTGCCCAGGAGACGCCCTAATGCACTAATCGTACATTCTCTCCGTGGAGGCTCTTTCCATGTCCCGATGAGACGAGGTGATGATGATAATGAGTATGAGGGTGTGGAACCAGTGGAAACATTTAAACCTAACTTAAGTCTAACTAACCAAACCCTGGTGACCTTTGGGATAATTCCTTATTATGGAAAAATACCCATGGTACCAGAATGGAACCGAACCCGGACCCCTAGGTTGTTAGCCAGGTACAATGAAAACTATATCACGAGGCTGATTAGTAAGATTTTTATAAATACGTTTCGTTATATTGAATGTGTATTATGAATTTGACACTGTATAGTATGTACTGTTTGCTAATAGTCATGCGTGAATATACACCCAGCCCAAGCCCACATACAAGGTATACACCAGATCCTCAACCTTACCGAAGTTTAGCTGCGCTCCTTGAGCCAGGTTGAGTTAATCAACACTATACTCGCTAGTGTCAATACTCAATGATAAAAGCACTTCCAAATGTGCAGTTGTTAAACATGTGCATCATAAAGGTACCATTGCAATCATAATGTGCAGTCTGCGTAAGCTGTTTGTGAGGTAAGATTGTGTGAAAGGGGATTGGTTCGCTACCTGAACCAAGCTTTGTGTAGACCGGCCGACTGACTCGAGAAGAATATTTTCCTTTCTCTAGTGAATACATGTTTAAAATAAACTTTTTTTAATCACCCGTGTTGAAGGATTCAAATTCTACCACGGAGCGCAGCCATTATAACCTGGAAGATGAGTGTATGATGCATGTTTGTCTGTGACCCAGCCTAATGATGTTGTTAATTTCAAACATTTTAATCCTAGATTGTGTCAAGTTAGAAGCACTCATTTTTACGTATTTCGCAAAATATGAGATAGTGAACTCTTTGTGTAACGTCCAACACCCATTATTACAAAAGTTCGCGACGTCCAAATACCCAACATCTCCATCATAACGTTTACATAGAATGTTTGTAAGGGAAAGTTTCATCATCTTGTATTCCTTAAAGTTAAATTATTTCACTTCTCAAGCTTGCACCACATAGTTTGACAATCAGCCGGACCCATTCATCCTTTTCTCACGGGTCAAGACAAGAACATGGGAGACTTTTGATGTAAGCCAAGCTCAACTTAACCTGATCAGAATTCCAATTAGCTATATTCATGTCGGAGGAATTTGAATACATTTTAAATATTTATTTTTACATCTTATATCTTGAGGAATGTATTTATATCAAAGTAAGGCCCAAAACAAGAAGTGGTCTTACGTAAGGTTGCTTCATTAATATTTTCAAAGCTTACGTTTCTTTGCGTTCCATTCAAATGAAGGCGAGTTTAAATAAAAGCCCCACGATTATAATACACTTTTTTTTATCGTTGTATTAAATCATAAAGAAAGGGTAGAATTGAATTTAGAGCCAGCCGAAGGAAAGCTGTGAGTAAACCGAACAGAAAATCCCCTACTTCTCTTTACAAAGTAAAGACACAATATAAATAAAACTTAAAAATAAAATGATAGATCAGTTCTTCCAACGGTAAATTTTGCCTGGCGTAGTTAGTTATCTCTTTATAATCACTGGCTGAGATTTTTTCCTCAAAGAAATGTCTAGGACACACAAGCCCTCTTTGTTAAGATTAAACCTCAACTGATGAATATCTCTTATAAGAAAAACTCACTCGAAGAAGGAAAGCTTAGCCGATGTAGTTACCTTGCAAGGGCAACTTTGCCAACGTTTATTTCTCATAAGGAAAGCTCGGCTGGAGTAGCTCTATCATAACGGAAACTTGTAAGGAAAACTCTACTGGTGTAGAGATCTCATAAAGGAAACCTGGATAAGGGAGCTTCTTCACAAGGAAAACTGTGATTGTGTAGCTGTCTCACAAGGAAAACTGCGCCAGTGTCATTCCCTCACAAAGGAAACTCCATTGAGGTAGCTCTTTCACAAGGAAAACTGTGCTGGGGTCACTCTCTCACAAAGGAAACTCACCTAGTGTAGCTCTCTTTTAGTCATAATTTATAATGACTAAATATTATTACTACGTACTTCTTTCTACACGTTTATATAAACATTTTCTCTGATAATTTTATCATAATATTATGTTCTGGAATTTATCAGTAAAATAGTAAAAACCAATTTTTGATAATTATTATATATTGTCTCAGTTATTTTAATACTCTTGATCGGCGGCTCTCAAACTTTTCGAATGGCGTAACAATTTCCGTAATTTGAAGTATCACCAAGATGATGCTGAATATTTACTATTTCGCTAGATGTTTAATGGTCCCTCGGGATAAAATAGCACAGACTCCACGACTGCACCAGCTGTCCGAGGATGAATCAATGTTGCCACCCTTCCAACCAATGGTTACACCTCTTTCACATTTGGTTGGATATGGTATAAATATATTTAAGATTTTTTACGACTTTAATTTGCCTGTTTTGTTTGGCTTCTCACGGTGTACCACCGGGAATAAATGTACGTACACAGTTTGGGAACCGATTCTTTAGATTGAAATTACGGGGTTTCTATTTTGTTGCAAGCATGGTAGAAAACTAGACTGTGGAGTTGGTAAAGATGTACCAACTCCAGCTTCAAAATAAAAACTTGTACTATTATAACAATACTCGTATATGGTAAATATAGCATTATCATTTTATACTTTTTTTATTCTTTATGACCAATATTTGTAATTTTGATTGGCAAATTTATTCCAATATAAATTCACAATGCCAAAAATTTAATTTATTTATTTTTGGAGAATTATACTCAATTAATTATTCAAATTAATAAATTGTAGCCATTCCTGAAGGAGTCGGAGTCGAAGGCTAGGTGTACCGACTCCACATACCAGGTAGAAAAGATCTTTAAGAAAATATAAACATATATTTTTGCATTCAAAAAGATAACAGTTTACTATATTAGTGTTACCTTAGATGATATTGATTATATATATCAAATTTGACAGCCTAAAATCATTTTACTTAACGTATGAATATGTGAAAGTAAATCAAGTAATTTATTAAATATTAGTTAAGATTATTACAACGGTGACCTGGTGGTCTAGGGGTAAGGTGTCAGACTTCTGTGCTGGCGGCCGGGGTTCAATCCTCGGTCACGGCACAGATTTATATGATTTACAAACCCTTCCGTCACCTCTGACAAGACATCTTGTGAATGTGGGGAATGCCAGGTCTCCACCGTGGTTCGGATTCCACGTTAAACTGTAGGTCCTTCATTTCATCTCACAATCACCCTACCATTACACATTAGCGTAAGTGCGTATAACCCGAACGGGTAGTAAGATGCGGTGCTAATAATATTAAGATTATTACTATGGAACTTTGTATTATAGTTGACTATATAAGAAATGTTAGTATAAACCACGTGGGTAATCACTTGCAAACTATATGAAAATAAATTTGTGTGAAGTTTAAATTTAATTTCCTTTACCACACTGTGCGTGGAAACATTAAAAGAAAAAATTCTGGCATCGTGAAGCCTTGTTTATGGGGAATGAAATTCCTCTATTATAAATCCAAGCCCATTCTATGGATGTTTAGGCTGGGCGTACACAATTATGCTTACAATATTGTATCGCTTTTAGTATTAAACACTATCTGAGATTTGAGCATCGTCCACTTCTGTAATATCAGTAATATCCGTAGTCCGTAAGAAGAGATCGACACCATAGCAGAAAATTGCTCTGTCCACAGATAACCTTATCTGTAAATTCTTAGTAAGTTACCAAGAATTCCGTGTAAGTTGGATCAACTTCAACTTTGTCGTTAATGAGGGGAATGCCAGGCCTCCAACATGGTTTGGATTCCACGTTAAACTGTAGGTCCTCCATTTCATCTCACAATCACCCTACCACTACACATTAGCGTAAGTGCGTATAACCTGAACGGGTAGTAAGACGCGGTGCTAATAATAATAAACTTTGTCGTTACTGAGAGCCAATCGTGGTTAAATAAACATATGAACATCAATGTGCGAATTCAATTGAAACGGTTACCACTTTCTTAACATGTCATATTTTCATTTACATAACTTTAATATCAATTCATAAAAAATTAACATTTTAAGGATATCGTTAATAAATCTAAACACTTCAAACAAAAGATTAAATTATAAATATAATGATTATGTTTATGGATTTAGCTAAATTTGTTTTATTTCAACAAATTTGATAGGTCAAGGTATCATACATGGTATCAAGTGATTAAGGAAATGGAGTATGTGCACAACATTTGAATTCATAAGGACTTAAGGATTATATGGATATGGAGCTTACTGGTACTGAGTATGTAGTTGAGGCTTTTGTTTTGTCTTTATAGTCACGTAAGCACTTTAATTAACACTGAGTTTGTTTGTTGTTTCAATATTTCTCCCTCCTTCCCGAGAATCGCGCAATTTTGAAAAACAAGCTCTAACACTGCTTTCTGGTGGTACAGTATAATTTTCAAAGAAAGGGCCTTTCATAAAACACAAACACTTTATTTGTTTTACCCTAGACATTTCAGCTCAAGGCTGGTCTTGCAATTTTGAGAACTAGAATGCTAATGTTATTCTATTATAAGAGATTGGTAGTAAATTTTGAGACCTAATGTTAATACTTACTTCTAAAACCCTAGAATTTTTGTTACAGTTTTTTTATGAACATTTGGTGGACAATTTAAAAATTTTTGGTTACCCAACAAATGATTCTTCCAACTTTTTCCGAAAATATTCACAGATTGAAAAGCTTTAAATTCTGACGGTGTATGGCATTTTAATAATTTTTTTTCTGTCAACAATGATAATATTTTAATATCTTATTAGTGTTATTTTATTGATATTGACATTATCTTCTAAAAGTGACAGCTGCAGGTAAAATGACTTGATGTGTGAATAAGTGAAAGTAGATTTGTAAGCTTTTATACAGTAGCCCCATGGATTCTTTGGTGCTGACTGACAGCTCACAGCTGACAGTTTAAAGCTTTGAAAAGTTATCAGGCCAAATTATGTATCCCTACGCCGAACTATATGCTCTGAAAAAACATGTGTTTAGCAGCTGCCACTCCTGACAGTCAAAATTTAGGTATATACCTAAATGTTGACTGTCAGAAGTCAGCTGTGAGCTGTCAGTCAGCACCAAAGAAGCCATGGGGCTACTGTAGATGTCAATGCCCTTCATTTAAAACTAATCGGTACACAACCAACATTGAAGAGGAGAAGTATATTTGTATGTAAGATTTCAAGAAAATACGAACATTTACAGAATATTCAGCTACGGTGCAATAATGTGTGTATGTTTCAAGAATAAGTTGTTTTTATATAAATATCAACTTAATTTTTAAATCAAATTATTTATTGAAAGTCTTTTCAAACTTTAATTCTAATGACTCTACTGCTCTTCCACAAAATATGGAAATACAATATACCAATATACAATTACTAAAAAAACTCAACAAATTGAACTATCAACAGTTTTACCTAATCTAATTTATTAATACATTCCCATAACAAAATTTACCAATGATATACAGGGTGGGGCAGTTTCAATTAGACAATCTATGCTGAGGAAAATAATGGACAACGTGCTGAGAGGTCCGGTGGAGCTCACCTGACATTATCTTCCAAAGGTGAAAAAGTGTAGCATGTAGTTTGCATTTATTTAGCTAGTGAATATTTACTTTTCAATTAAAGTGTTAATTTTCACCTTACTAATCGTCTAATTAATTTATTAATTTGATGCGGCCTCTCACTTTGGCACGTCTGTCTTTTAAAATAAGAATCATGGTCTTGATTCCCGTTATGATAAAAAATATATATATTGCTGAGATTGGGATTTCTGGTTTCACAATGAAGAATTTGATGTTCGTGGGACTGAGTGTTGTGTCTGTTCTAGAAATAATCTAGTTGATACGTCATGTGTGGATTTATCAATAGGTTTAGAAATCTAATGATAAATAACCTAAATTAAATATATTTTCATTAAATATAATTAATACTAGTGACCTCCTCTGTGGCCTAGTGGTCAAAGTTTCTGGCTTCAGATCCAGAGGTCCCGGGTTTGATCCCCAGCGCTTCCAGAATTTCTGTGAGGCAGTGAGTTTGGAACGGGGTCAACTCAGCCCTGTGAGGTCACATGAGGAGCAACTTGAATGAAATAGTAGAAGCTCTGGTCTATAGAACCGAGATTAGTGACTGGAGAGTTCATAGTTCTTATTACATAACACCCTCTGTCCACAGAAGTTGTCATATCTTCGCCAACAGACAGCGGACGCTCGGTCGGTATGATTCGATTGCGGGCTGACAACGTGGAGATTTTTTATTAATAGTTTGATATTTTAAATGCTACCAAATTATGTTCTCATAGGTTTGTGTTGCAATTAAAATTAATTTAAACTATTTTTGTACACTTATTTTCCCAATAATATTGAAATAAATAGTTCTTCTCTTCACCCAATAGAAATCATTATCTAAATATCCAGAAACGCTGCATCATAAGTACGATCCAAACTCACTTTGAATTAATTGTAAGAGCTCATTATTAAACTATAAATTAACGCTTAGATTACCCTAATTAAGGTTGAATACGGCTCCATCGATAAATAAGAAATTTTATCATTCTCATTTTTTAAATACATAGATAAATGTTTACAATTCATTCGAAATTGATTTTACCCAAGGAAAAATTAAATTGTTTGACAAAATAAGTACATACTTATTCATAGACTATTATAGTTTAAAAAAACTCAAAAATCAGTTATTAGTATCCCACCCTTAAATACGTTTTCATGTTTTAACGGTTTAGTGTGAATCACTACCAGATATTAAAACAATTTAAAAATAATAAAATTTTGGAAAATAATTATGAAGTAAACAACTCTTTTAAGTGAATTTCTTAGAAAAAATAATTAAACATACAATTTTACTTTCAATGCAAAACCCTATTTGGATACTAATTTTTTTTTAAATCGTTAAAGCTATTTTCTAAAAAAAAAAAATGAATTTTCCAAAATCAATAATCAAAGTTAATAGACTACCCTTTATTTTAGTGCTAGAATAAAAATTACCATTTATCATAACATATAAATATAAATTTTGAACCAAATTCATTAAAAACGTTCATTGTAGCTCCATAAATACATGCGTATAGACGTAATTGTAATTTCCACTTTTTTGAGTTCAGAGTTACATAAAACGTTATGACTAGTCATAATCCCGAGGCAGTGATTTTTCTAAATTACAATACTTTTCAATACGAGAAAGTAAAAACTACATTCCAAGATAGCCACCATTTTCATATCTGATCAAAAAATTAGCACATTTGAGTATATTTTAAGTGTGTTTAACAAGATACATATCAAAATATTATAGTTTATATGATTTAAGAAATAAATAATAAATCAATTTATTAATTTTGGAAAAAATAATTCTAAAGACATAACGTATTGATTAATAATTGATTTATCTTTGATTTGTCCTATTATTTTTAGTAGTTATAATTTCCTTGTGATTTTAAAAGCTATTATTTGGAAATCAAATGCCCCTCCTTTTCATTTCTAAGTTAACACAATGGCTCATACTAGACTGATGTACAAATACTTACAAGATTTTTTTGCTTGTATAACTCAAATTTGTTATGTTATAAATAAATGTAAGTTGATTAGATGGAATATCTTATTTTATATTTTAATCTTATTAAATGTTATCGCTTAACTTTTAATATAGTATGTTCCTCTTTTTTGCACACATTTTAAAATGTTTTCTTTCATGTTTAGATATTATTTTATTAATATACCCCCATACATATATTTTCTTAGTACACTGGTTTGTTAAGTAAAATTGTTTTCGTTAGCCATGTATCCTGAGTTTGCAAGATATATTTCTTGTAAATCATTGTAACAATGTCCGTGTTATGCACTTGAACATTTTTCAAATCTCCAATTATGTTGGTTGTGTAGTGAGTGCATTTAGTAGGCCCATTCTTTTGTGACAAGTATTTTAAGTGTTTCCACTCCCCTATTCCCTTCAACATGCGAGGTCGCTTCAATATACTTGACTGCAATGAGCTATTACTTGGCCTCATAGAAACCTGCACCTAGTAATCTTGGAAAATTGGATGTGTTCAATCAATATCAGAACCAATTATAAATTATGTTCATTGTAATTCTATTTTATTTAAAAAATAATAGACCTTATGTTCATGTATGCAAATTAATATTATTGAAAACATTCCAGTGTATTTGTCGATAAAAATAATTTGGTACCAACATTTGCGTGGCAGTAGAATTTATACTTATTGGTTTGTGAAATTTTAAGATAAATTATCCTCGGGGTGTTGGCACAAAATCATTCAGTATAATTATGTTTATTTTTATCGTTTCAGCTCACCCGAATACTTTTAATTTTGTTTGTTATTTTTTAAAACATGGTTATAGATGATGAAGGTAGTTTAGAATAATTGCACCCTAATTGATGTGTAAATACGATGGGAAAACAATAGTAATAACTCATATGTATAAAAACTGTCACCAGTGGACTTGGCCAAGATTTGAAACTCGGCCTAAACATCACCTGCAACCAAGTGACCACCGATGATGGTAAGAAGAAATTAATTGTTTTTCTCAGCTGACACTAACAACCAAGCTGCCACAATATGGCGATATTTAAAAACAAATTATTTTATTGGACGTATTTTTTAGTTTAATTTTCATTATCAACTATACGAATGAAGGCCAATAGAAGAGAACTCACTTCGGTTTTCGAATGATCTAAGGTAGAGTGGCCCAACGATTTTAATCCCAAGGGCTACATCTGATTATCAGTTTTCACCGCGGGCCAAATATATATTTAGTAATACCATAATTTTATATAAGCTTACACATAACCATTATTAACAACTATTTCAATACCTATGTATAAATTATATTTTTTGTTGGTGGAATCTTTCAAATTTTATTTCCAAATGAAAAATGTATTTACTCTCCCAAGCTTGTATTATGAACTATGCACTTACACAAAATTTCAAAAAAGCAAATTCTAAAACTTTAAGATATATATTTATATATATTTTTATTAGTAAAATAAATGCAAAAAAATTCAATCATGACTATTTTTGATAAATATTTTTATTTGAATAATTCTAGATAATTCAATTTTTCCACTGAGGGTTTCTCTTTAATTTTCCTCCGGGATACTGTGAGGGCTACATTTTGCCCATAGGCCACCGGTTGGACCACACTTGTCTAAAGCGTCACTCTCGCAATAGACTTGACTGCCTATGACGAGTGTATCGGGGCTAGAATCCATGTCGAGTGTACTTGAGGGTGTTTTTTTCCAAATGATTTTCCACTCTTCTTTCACGTAAATCCTGTATGCTTCCTCTAAAATTATAACTTTCTCATCACAAACACATGGTCGTAATCATTTTAAATTCATACAGACCGAATAGGTTGTGAAACGTGGCTATAAAAAAATAAAAAATAATATAAATGTACTCCAATTTTTCAATTAGAAGTGAACTAGGATCAAATATATGATATATTCTAGAAGTTGAACCAAAGTTCGTATATTGTTGACAATTTTCCTATAGAAAATTTAATTATTTTGTGCTTATTTACGTAATTTTATAAATATAAAATCCCTTAGAAAATATTTTACTGCATAATTGTTTAAAATGTTTCGTCCTAAGTTGATAAACCAATCTATTATCATATTATGCAATTCAATTACTACTAATGTTTGAAACTTGACTAGTCTGGTTTGCCTGAGATGGGTAGGTTGAGGTTTAAATCCCAGCCGTGTATAATTAGGACGGGTCTCCATAGTGGTTTTTCACACCCCCTCCATGTAAAGGGGGAACATTTTCTATAAAATGTATATATCTTAGGCATACCCTATTTGTGTAAATAAGCGTAAAGCCAGGACGGGAAATAAGAAGAAATTATAAATTAAAAAATACCAGTCCATGCTATTAGCACTCCTGTTATATATTTGGAAAGTCATACGACATATTTTAGTCAATAATATAGAATAAAATAAAAAATAAACAATAATATTCTTCCATTAATCTTGTTTTAGTGGTCCCTAATTCACTGTACGATGGTAAATTAGATAACACATGGCTGTTGAGAGGGATTGCCTAAGTTAATAGTTTTGTATGTTTCTCGTGTAATCCCATTTAAATCTCTACAATTGGCACATGACAAATTGATTTCTTGCTAGAAACAAGGGTTTAATCCCAACTATTTGAATCAAGGTAGTTTCTCAACCCCATTATATTGTTTTACATTATTACTTAAAATAATTTCCAGTGAAGGTCATAAGTTTATATTATTACCTCACCCACTCAGATAGTCCCATGGTCTAAGGTCCTATTCTCTCAATAGACTAAACTACCGATGATGGGGTTCGATACTGGTCGGGTGTGCCGAGAATTATTTCCCTAAATGGTTTCCCACTTTCTCTACAAGCAAATGCTGGGGCACTTCCTCTAAATTCAACCTTTCTCAACCCTAGTCCATTAGCGGAATTAGTTCATAAGTCTATAACCCGAATGGGTAGCAGGACGTCGTAGTAAAAAAAATGTGTTCTTTATAGGTTTAGTTACTTGTATGTATTTACTACCATTATTAAGCTTTAATCATTGGTTAATTTGGGTTTAGAAATGTGAGCTGTAGTTTCGCTCGCATAAACTATTAAACATAATATCTTATGAACAAGGGCGTACGTAGAAAGATAATTTTTCAAGTTCTGCTACAAAATTTTACTATACATTTAGCCAATAAAAGTTGTTATACGTATATATGGTCCCCACTAGTACCATTAAATTTCATGGGGGAGTGGGGGTGGGAACCCCTCCCGAACCTCCCAATACCCCTTTTACTCTCTTATGAAATAAATTATTTGTATGGAGATAGTTTTTAAAGGAATTTATTTAAGTAGGGCCTACCATTAAAATAGCAAATTAGTTTATATACAATATTGCATTATTTTAATTATGTACTCTACAACCTAATATTTCAAAGTAAATTGGTTTTATTATGGTTATTTACGAGGTAGCTTACCAATATTTCACAAGTAATGTGTATTATTGAAATTAATGACGTAAACTAATGAAATATAGATTAATTCCACAATATAAGTCGGTAAATTGTTGGCAATTAGTGGCCTATCTATGGTCATTGATTTATCCCACCCAAATAATCACGCGAAGGTAGGTTGAGTTACGGGAATGCGAGGCCTCTAAACACTGTATTGCCTATATACTCAATATACCTCAGGGAAGTTGTGAAATTTATGTTGTGTCTGTCCGCAAATGTTGACTAGGTCTGATCGCCTACGTGCACTTCTCCTACTGCTATGTAACATTGACCTTGGTGAGGGCTGGGCAGTATATCTTGACTCCTGACTGTTAATCTTGTGGGAAGAGACTAACAGGTAAAACATGGCTTCTTCCTTTAAGAATAATTTATCCTAAAAAGAAATAACAGGATACATATTCATCGGTAACAACCACGGAAAATTTGAAATAATAGATAGTGTGGGTTAGTCTTCTCTTAGTCATGTCATACCTTCTTAAGAGTGTGATCAGAAATGGTTAGTAAAAATGGTCCTCTGCTTTTAAAGTATAGGTCTATTTAATGGGAAGAACAATTGAGTTATTGTGGTCTAAGATATCAGTTAAATATTCTTTAACCCACTTCAGTGGCCGGATGGCTTAAGACGTCGCTCACATGTTAGACTAGCCTGATGTTGACCGGGAGATCGGAGTTCGAATCACGGTGGGGTATACTGAGGGTGGTTTTTACTAAAAGGTTTTCCACTCTCCTTCCACGCAATTGCAGGTAGATTACCTCTAAAATTCTTCCTTCCTCATCCCTATCCCATGAGAGTAATTATCACATATGCATATGTATTAAAACTTGATTATAAATATATGTCTATAGTCTTTACAACTTTTAGCTTATCTATAAGTTATAACACTTTGTAAATTTTCTAAAAACATAGTAAATTACAAGAAGCCGAATCTTTAGCTAGACTAAGGAAATATTTGTGAATGTATGGATGCTATTATGATAGGGTTCTCGATGCCATACTAATTAAAAGGTCTCTAGTTAAATATTTGCATAACATTAATAAAAAGTTTGAACTGATGCTAGTTTTTTTAACCTGTGGCTTGGTCCTAAAATAAATTGGACTTGAGTGATTTTATGTCTGAATAGGATGACGAGTATTAGATAAGTGGAGGTTTGAAAATACGAGTGATGCTGTATATAATCATTAATCACTATTGAATTTGGACACCAGTTTTATGTACAGTAGGTTTACTTAATTAAATTTGTTCTAAACGATTTGGTTTCTTTTATTTATAATAAAAAAGAATTACGATGTGATTAGCATATACTTATAACTGTATGTGTGTCTCTTAATTACCCTATTAATAATAAATGTTGATAAATATAATAAAGGTTGTCCATAAATTTAATAAAATTAGAAATTAATATAATTTAAGAACAATTTGTGTGTTATTTCAAGACTAGAAAAACACTTGCTTTTGTTAATATATTTCTTTCAAATTACCAGAGTATTGAATTTGAAATTGTAAATATAGACAATACAATTGTGTTAGTAAATGTAAAAAAACCCGCTAGGACCTAAATAACTATTTACACACAGCATGTTTTATAAAAGATTGCAGTGGCGGCTCGTGTATAGGCACTGCGGAACTGCAGCACCCCGTATTTCCACTTGATATTATCGATAACATTGAATATAATGAGTCCTTTTTTCTTTAATTCTTTCTTTATTTTTGTAGTACAATATATATTCCTTAAGCTTAATGTCAGTACTTCAGTAGCCATCCCCCATTTTATGAAAAAGATACAAAAATCTTTGTATGGAACTGTGCGCTTCACAGTGCCAGCGAAGTGGTGTTTGACTGTTGTGCGCATACGCACATAGGAGGGGGGTGGGGAGGAAGGCGGGACTGCCAGGTAGAGAGAGCACTGTTGCTCTCGCAGTGCCGGCTCTGGCGTGATTGTGGTAAGGAAGATTTTTTTTACTCAGCGTGTGTTGTGCTTAAAAACCGTGTACCATATTCTTGAATGTGATAAAGTGTAGAAGAGTGTAGAAATAGATTATTATTTTGCTTCCAGCTATTCTATTTGATTCATTTTTTCCGGTTCTTTTATTTATCAGAAGGACTAAATGCGCTTGCAGTGCTTTCAATGGATAAAAATTTCCTCAATTGTCATCCAGAGATCAAGGAGAAAATTATTGAACTTTTTGCGCAAATTAAAACAAGAAGAATAGATTTCATTTTTAAATGAATAGATCAAGATTGAACTGTAACAATTTAAGTTAAAGTAAATACAAAAGTATTGTTTTTTTGCTAAGATTTTATCAAGTTCCTGAATAAATTTTCTTTTTATACATGTTTTTATCCTTTTACACAATTTTAAAACAAAGGCTAAAATTTTTCTTGAGCAGCATCCCCACTAATCTTAGCTACGAGACGCCACTGAAAGATTGATTAATTGTTCGCTTCTATTTGAAAAAGTGGACTTCTCACACCCACATATATATAAATATATATATATGAATAAGCATTTATATATAAATACTATGAAGTAACTATATTGTGTGAATACAAAGGAAAATTCTCTAGAAATATTTAACACAAGGGAATGGGATGTATTCGTAGAGGCTTTGATTATTGTATTGATTAATTAACGTATTATCTGGCAAGAACTAGTCCAGGATATTATGTAGGGTGGGAGGGGGAGGGGGATTGGTTTTGATAAGGCTCCTGAACCTACTAGTAGTTCTGTGAACAGTAGACCTCGCTTCCTCCATGTCCTTATTGTTACTACAGTCATAAGAATTTTATTTGGATTTCAAGTTGAAAAAAGTTTAATTACCATGATTACTCCTTAGATTTGAAAATGATATTTTCTTTGGGTTATCAAAATAGACGGAAAACACACTAATTCTATATTATATAGTAGGCCCACACTTTAAGTATTGAGAGTAACCATTGCCCATGCAGTTTAAGATGTCAGTCTTGAAATGTATACACCCTTTGAATGAGATAGATTACTTAAAATTATAAGTCCAAAAAAATTCAAATGAATTATTAAACAAACTTATTTTCAGTGACCACATCTCGAATCGGATAGCCATATTGAAAAACTGTATATATTTATTTAGATATAATTAGATATTTAAATATACATATATACAACGATATATATACACAAAGATATATATATATATATATGTATTATCCTAAGCTCAAAGAATATCCTTGTCAAATGTTGTTAAAATGTCTCTACGCATTTGAGAGTTAGTGCGTAGCAAAGCTCCGGACAAACCTTCAAACGCCAAATGATCAAGTTAAAACCAGATCTCGCTTTGCTCGGTTAAATATGTCACTGCTACAAGTATCAAAAAAGTATAATTAATTTTATGGACCGATTTAAAACATCGAGGTAGCTATTTTTTATTTTAATTATATCAGAATATGGCCACATTGAATGAAGTAGTAATAACATTTAATTCTGCTTTTAATTAGTAAACAGTTTATATAAGTTTAAATTCCTCAACGATAAAAGAACCATGCTTTGACCAAATTCTGACTTACGCCCTTTTTGTTTCGTATTGTTAATTTAAACAATTTTTGATAACATTTTAATTATGTTTATATGCAGTTTACGTACCGTGTAAATGGGCTTTTTTTATTTCATGCAAAGCTTAAATTGATTATTTCGCTATTATTTATCAAGCCTGAAGCTTTTCATGCTCCAAACTAGTGTCAACCGGACACACTGAAAAATCGAGCCCCGGGTGGTAATACGGGTTTCTCCGGGTCGGCAACGCCTACAAATTAACGGCGAGGTAACATTTCACCTTTGAAGGTCATGGTGCTAGTTTAGAAACAGCTCATCTAACAGACAGGTTCAATAACCTTCACCGACTATGCAAGTATTGAAACTATTATTATTATTATGATTATTATTATTATATATGTGCAAGCTAGGGATAGTTGACGTACTTTTGAACTTTAGAATTCCTAATGCCATAAAGTAAGTGTATAAGATGCGTATTACCAGAACAGGTAAGAGGTAGTGATATAAGAATATTTTTCAAAAAAGTATATAAAATATATTGGTTATTGGTGAGTTAATTTGTTTGATTTCAAATAATCTACCATTGATTTTTTTTTTCATGCAAGGAAAGTAAAAAGAAAATTGATTTCCAACTATACAAAAAATAAAATGGTAGATATTAATAATGTCACATTTTTCAAATCTAAATGTCACTATAGATTTATATTTTCTCATACGCTATTTATTGGCAAAATTTAATTATTTATTTCGATCAGACATTTTTATGTGAATATAGATCAGGTGGTTAGATCTTAGCTAATTCCAAATTAGAGAGATAATGTATTAAGTTGCTTTAATTTTATTAATACCAAATTTGGGGATTACTCTTACTTTAGGGCATTAGGAACTTGAAAGTTCATTGCCGCATTTACAAAGGTACGTCACCTATCCTATATTGAGATAGTTATATCCAGTCCACCTCATTACTCGCTATCTCTTTCAGGTTCATTCCAATGTCATCCTTCCATTTGGGTCTGGGTCTTCCCAACAGTCTCTTCCCATTGGGTTTACCAGTCAATACCCTGAACATGGTTTTAAATTATTCCATTTGTGCTGCATCTCCTGCTCACCATAATCTACTAGACTTGATTATATCCCAACAATGTATTATGATGAGTAGAGGGTATGTTACTCAACCTTATGTAACCGGCTTCACTAAATCCAAAATATCTAGGCCTACAAAATTTAGAACGGTAGATATTCTTCTAAAATTTTTTGTTTTCATATTTTTTGCATATTCTGTAAACATATCTAGGAATTTTAATTATAATCTAAACGTTTTGTCTTACATTATGAAACCTTTACTTAAGCCTGTCAATTTTGATGGTTATGGGTAAATTATTTGTTCTACTTTTTATCACAAAACATGACAAATATATATTTTCCAAAATTTAGCTTAACCCCACACCGGATCATCATGTGTACATTAACAGTTAAAAAAAACACTCAAAGGAGTTTATAATTTTCAAATTAACCAAGATTAGGTAAACTATGTATACATCTTGAATAATATTATTGCTGCTCCCCATCCTCTGCCCCACTTTGCGAATAAACGTGTTGCACTCCCGTTGTCACCATTGGTTATAATTTTTTTTTAAATTTTGGGCGCTGTTGGTATTGATACGTCATAAATGTCTGAGTGCTACAAATGATTGTGTATTTTCATGTTCTTATATAACGTCCCAATAAAATACAAATTTTTAAATTATTTTTTATTACTTATGGAAACATCTCAATAATATTTTATGTGTTACCATAACTAAATCACATATTAGGTTATTTTATTGTTAACCAGTTAGTTATAGCTAATCATTAAAAAAAATGTTGTTGATCCCATCCCCCCTTATCAAAATCCGGCGTACGGGCTTGTCCAAGATTAATATTTAAGTTTAAAGAACACAGAAAGAAAGAAAGAGTGCTACCAATTAGTTCAGGACATGTAAAATATGAATTAATTTTTCTATTTCAACATATTGTTATAAACCTATGTATATTTAACTTTCAAATAAATTATGAACATCATATTATTGAGATATTTTAGGATTGTACCTGTGGAGTAGAACCATATATAAATGCGACTACTTAATTTGTGTTCGTGGGACCAAATTAATTCATTGGTCTCAACCATATTAGGAACACAATAAGACACCTTTAGCTCGTTTGGTTTTATTAATTTGGTCTATTATTTTGCTATCAAGAGACTATCCAAAGCTTAAAATAACTAATTTAACAGTTATTCATTCTATACAAGTAACAATAACCCTTTCAGTAGTACACTTAAGAAATATATCATGGATTTATATAGATTCATGGCGATTAAATTATAAATTTGCAACAAATCTAAACTATCTGTAAATTCAATAAATTATATCCAAAGTTAGTCATCTTGTTCGTAAATTCTCGTTACCAGCTGTGATACCAGGCGTGCAAAAAGGCTTTGGTCGTAAACATCAATACCAATTAACAGTGGCGTCTCGTAGCTAAAGTTAGTCGGGGTGCTGCTCCAGAATTTTTTTAGCCTTTGTTTTAAAATTGTGTAAAAGGAAATAAACATGTATAAAAATAAAACTTATTCAGGAACTTAATAAAATCTTAGCAAAAAATCTTTTCCACTTACTTTAACTTAAATGGTTACAGTTCAATCTTGATCTATTCATTTAAAAATGAAATCCATTCTTCTTGTTTTAATTTGAGCAAAAAGCTCAATAATTTTCTCCTTGATCTCTGGATGACAATTGAGGATATTTTTTTCCATTGAAAGTACTGCAAGTGCATTTAGTCTTTCTGTTAAATAAAAGAATTGAAAAAAAAAAGGAAAAAAATAGCTGGAAGCAGAATAATAATCTAATTCTACACTCTGCTACACTTTATCACATTCAAGAATATGGTACACGATTTTTAAGCACAATACACGCTGAGTAAAAAAAAAATCTTCCTTCCACCATCACGCTAGAGCCGGCACTGCGAGAGAAACAGTGCTCTCTCTCTACCCGGCAGTCTCGCCTTCCTCCCCACCCCCTCCTATGTTCACGTGTGCACAACAGCCAAACACCACGTCGCTGGAACTGTGAAGCGCACAATTCCATACAAAGATTTTTGTATATTTTTCATAAACTGGGGGATGGCTTCTGAAGTACTGACATTAAGCTTAAGGAATATATATTGTACAAAAAAGGACTCATGATATTAAATGTTATCGATAATATTAAGCGGAAATAGGGGGTGCTGCTGTTCCGCAGTGCCTATACACGAGCCGCCACTGCCAATTAAGTTGTGAAAATACGCCTAATTCTTCCTCAAATACCAGAAATCAAGTTTACACCTCTTACCCCCGTCCCCCCTCCCCCCCTTCTTTCAACCAAAACTATACGACTCAAATATCGGTCCTTACACAAAATATACATTTACTTTAGTGAATCAATTAAATTTTTTAAATATATTTTTCTATCTATGGCTTGGTTCATTGGCTGCATCCGTCAGTAAGCTTGTAACTTATTTACTATCACTATGCAGGAACCATTACCCAATACCCTGAGTTAAAAATATATTAAATTTGGACAAGAGAATAGTAAGTGGGCTATCTCCTACATGTAGAATAAACTAATAGCAAATATTAAAACTGTATAGGTTACAGTACACCATTAGACTCTTTCAATTTAAGAGCAAACTATATTATAAAGACTCGTATGATATCTAAGATGACCATGTAAACAGCGACGGGACTGCTTAAGAAAACGTGTTTGTGTTTCAAACATTTGATGATTAAATCAGTCTATGGCACGTTTCTTGTGTTCCTGTCACGGAAATGAATAGGATTGTATTTTTGACGTGTTCGTGTATGCTTCACACGACCCCACGCACAAATAACAGTATTTCTTGTTCTCTATTAACATTCTAGTTGGTTACGGCTTTAATAATAATTATCTGCTTTTACTGTGCTTCGCACACATGGACCTTTTTACTCAGTTAATTTCTTGATGAATTCGGTGTAAGTTGACTAGTAATATCCGCATGACTATTATGACTGATAGAATACAAACTATAAAAAAAAATCAGGAAACCCTCTACGTAAGATTGTTCTAGTCTTATTTTCAAAATATATTTAAATGGAGACTCATATGCATTAGGTAAAAAAGTATTTTAAAAACATTATATTTAAATTGAATTTCTTATCTTTTAAACAAATTAAGGACGTTTGTTTGATCAAATTTATGAAGGAAGTGTGTTTAATTTCAAGTTTTGTATAGTTGGGTTCATAATTGTATACATATTTTGGTTTGGTTAAAAGTGTGCATTAAATTTTAATCTATGATTATGATTGAATTTTTTTAATTAATCTTGTCACTATGATAAATCTAAATATTTATAAATCATGGATAAAACTGAGTTTGTAACAAATTAAGATGAATAATACAATAAACATCGCTGCTTGAAAAATACCTCAATCTAACTTCAAGAAATCTAATTATATGGTTATACTTTCCCCCTAAATTATAGTTATATATATATATAGGCCTATATTGTTAATATGTTTATATATATGTTTATATATATAACCAATAATTCTGCTACTATAATTTAAATACATAAGAAATACAAATACAAACAAAAAATACTGGATGCATATTAACTCTACTAACTTAATGAAATTGTAGTTATTATTATTATTGATGCTTTTAACAAAAGGTTTATTAACTACGGTTTTAATGGAATGGGAACTATAAGAGTGGATATACAAATAAGAGCACCAGAATTGGCCTGGAGAAAGGATGTAAAACAACTTTGTGGAAACTCGTCACCCTCGTTTTCCACATTTCACCAACAAGTCAACTGTGAATTGAGGGGGAACTTGATAATATGCCTCTCCTTATGTTTTAGCCGGTAGAAACTATTATTATTAAACTATAAGTAATATTACATTCACTAGTGCATCCTATAAATTGAGTCTTCTGTGAAAGATATTTACATCTGTAAGATGTAAGAAAGACACATCATAATTATGTCCCTAATGACCCCTTGTTTACTTATTCCTTTCACTGACAGTCTACGATGATAAAATATAGGTGAGTTACGTTATGGTTAGCACTATTTGGTGGTTGTTGAAATATTCAAAATATTTCTGGATCATTGGTACCTCTCAGATCCCCCTTATTTCCAAAGCTAAGGAGGCCTAACTTCCTAAATCCTTTTAAAGCCATAGTCCACTGCACTAGTTTTATATAGCTACCCTTCTCGGTGGCCGTATGGTCTTTGGCGTCACCTTTGCAAGAGACTGGACTGCAGATGACGGGGAGATCTGGATTCGAATCCCGGTTGGGTGTACTGAGGTTAAATCTTCCTGAATGGTTTCCCACTCTCCCTCTATGTGAATGCGGTTACAATCTCTAAGATCTACCTTCCTCAGCCCTACCACCATTTCTGTGAAATATATATGCATAACCAAAACGGGTAGTAAGGAAGACATTATGTTAATAATAATAATATGTATTTATGACTACATTGCAAAGTTTATTTAGAATACGACCCCCAGGAAAGGATGTGGTATCGAAAGAAAAGTATCGATACTGTACTCATTAAGAGTATCGGAAGAAAAATATCGATATCGTATTAGTATCGAAAGAAAAGTATCAATAACAGTAAGTATCGGTATCAAAATTTAATCCGGAAAAATATTTTTTTATCAAGTATTAATAATTTAAACTTTTACATCATAATTTTATTTTCATATTTATTCAAACACTGAAAATTATAATGGTTTTTAATATTTTAAAACACAATTTAAAATATGCTTCTTTTCCAACTTCTTAAAAATCTTCCATAATTCACTTCTGGGAGGTGACATTTTTCACTACTTTCGTCGTTTACTTACTCTATCAAGATAGATTATTAACTATTGACAAACAATAGAAGAATAGACGCCATGCTTCATCTGAACATAAACGTTTCTGCTTCGTTTGCTTGGGGCACCCTTAAGTTGAGTGAGTTAATTGAGCTTTAAAAAAGCCTCTTATTTAGTTTGCGATGACCTTGCTCATTGATAAAGGAAGGGGTAGTAGACTGGTTGCCACTTGCCTAGGTATCAGGCTATATTGATAAATAAGGATGAAAGAACAGCTATTAATTATGAAGAGCTAAAAGAGATTGAATGCTATAGTTCCAGAAAATGAGTGAGAATTGAGAAATAGTGTCATTTGTTCTTACTCCATAGTCTACACTAGTAAATGTTTAATCCCAGCATGAAAGAATATAACAAAAAGGTATTTATATCGATACCGATCCGATACCGGAGTGTTAGTACTGATATCATTAAAAGTATCGAGTAAAAAACTAATATCGAAAGGGAAATAACGATATTAGTAACGTATCTATACTTATTTCACATCCCTACCCCAAGGTCAGTCATTTACGCCAGTCAATCACGCTGGCCACTGGTTCAATAAGATTCTTTAACCAGAAATTCCCGATATACCTAAAAGTCCCAGTAGCAGCACTGAACTTGAATTGAGAATATACTCTTCAATAACCTCATAAAGTATAGAATTATCAGAGTAAGAGTGGTGCTAACTGACAGCAGAAGATTTTTATTGTTAACATTGGTTGAAAGTCACTAATGTTACCCTATGTTAATATTATTATTATTATTATTATTATTTACTTAGTAATACTATATTATCAATAAAATGTGTTTTAAAACACTTCTAATAATACTTCCCTCAGAATTACTGTATAATTGAATTTTTCATGAGTAGTTTAGAACAAAAAAGTATTAATAATAAACCTGTTTTTATTACGTGATTGTGGTAGCATGGGATAAATAGTGTAATAAATTAAAAATTACTACACTCGCAGTCTTACATCTTTAAAACTGCCAAAAAAATGTATAAGATAAATAAATAGTTTTTAATATCTTAGAGAAAAAGCCACACATAATATTAGCGTCAAAATACAAAGTTTAAATTTTGTAAACATGATAGCCTCAAAACTTTCTTTTTTTAGCACTGCGTCTTACTGTTCGCTATGTACTAATTACGCTAGTGGTTTTATGGATAACTAAGGTTTTATCTAAAGGAAATATGGTCACATTTGCGTGGAAAACTATTTTGGAAAAACCACCCTTAGAACACCCGGCCAAGATTTGAACCTTAATTTCCCCGTCATTGGCAGTTTAGTCTACTGCGAGATTAGTGCCTTAGACCATATGGCCAACACCGCGTTTTACTAACCGTTCAGGTTATACGCTAATACCTGTTGTTAGCATGTAATTAACCACCATCTATGTTTCTTCAATGCACTATTATATTTTAAGTTGAGGAAACCTTCTATAAATTCTAGTATTAAAATCAATTTTAAGTAGTTTACAAACGCTACTTCCAAACTAAAATACACATCCAAACGGTTATTTTCATAATTAAAATTAAATAACTTCAAATACACTTTCGCATCGTTAATTAACATATAAACACACATAATAAAAGCATATGCGTGTACTTCTAGTGATAGTATTTGGTTTTATATATCGTTTGGCGTAGGCATACATGAATGTTGATCTGGTAACGTATTCTATTATTATTATTAGCACCGCGTCTTACTACCCATTCGGGTTATACGCACTTACGCTAATGTGTAATGGTAGGGTGATTTTGAGATGAAATGAAGGACCTACAGTTTAACGTGGAATCCGAACCACGGTGGAGGCCTGGCATTCCCCACATTCACAAGATGTCTTGTCAGAGGTGAAGGAAGGGTATGATAATCAGATAAATCTGTGCCGGGACCGAGGATTGAACCCCGGCCCCCAACACAGAAGTCTGACACCTTAACCCTAGACCACCAGGTCACCAACGTATTATAGATGCTAGCTACTACCATTAATATATTGGATAGCCGGTAGAAAGCTTACTTTGCACCATTATACTATGGTATAGCTTGTAAGATAGGGTCATAGTGCATTACGTCCAGGAAAGACAGCTTCGTTTCAGGCTAAATGGAGTGTTGATTTCATTCATTCTGGAAAATAAGCAAGCATAGCTTACCTTTCTTGTTTCCGCTATGGCGGATCTTATTATTATAAGGCTATGGTGGAGCCTATCAAGGTAATACTGCAAAATTTCACAGTAAACGTAGTGTACCCCCTTCACGCCTCAGGTGGCGTACAGTCAATTTGCCCCTGGAGTGGTGGTAGCTGATAACTAACAGAAGATTATTTATTGCACACATTGGTTAAAACTCACTAACGTTAACCTATGTGAAAATAATTCATATTTTATTAGTTATACTATATTATCCATCAAATGTGTTAATAAACTCTTCTAATAACACTTCCTTAAGGATTACTGTACAATTGGTTTTTCCGTAACGTATTGAAAGAAAAATATATTAATAAATCACTGTTTTTGGTTGTTTTTTGTTTCATGGTTGTCGCAACAAGAGGTTCATGAAATAATAAATTTCAAATATTTTATTCATACTTAAATCTTCTTATAAACTGGCCAGCATAAAATAAACAACTGGGTTTTTATAAGTTAAATAAATAGCCATTCAAAATTTTTGTTTAAAAAAATATATTTTTTAAATTTTGTAAACAGGTGAGGATGAACACTGTTTGTATGACGTCATAAACGGCCTCCGTTTTTGTCTGGTTCGCCATCTTAATTTGTAAAGAGTACGCAGCATGGGTTAATCAAACATTTTTAAGAGAAATACAGACGCTGCTTCCACAAAAAAAAGAATCAACCAAACGGCTATTTTCATTAGTTCGTGTTTCATGAATGTAAAAACGGTTAAAAGAAAGGATAATTAAACACAAAGTGATTATGTACTAATAAGCATATAAGTTAAGGACTTATGTTTATTTCTATAATAGTAGGTATAAAAAGAGAGCGGGATTCCTTGCATTTATTTTTCATCATAAGATAAGTTTTCAATTTTTACCATCCTACACACATAGGCAAAACAAATCTCCAATGAAAGCAAAATTAATATTGTAAAATAAATTATATATAATCCAAACAAAGCAACAAAACTCTCATCAACCACAGAAGAACGTTATTATCTATAACATGGATATTCAAAGAATGTCACAACATGGTACCGAAGTATTTAATAGGCAATAGCTATAATTTTTAATATCATAAACGAACCCACCCGAGCAAAACTTAACCTTTCAGGCATCAAAACATTTTTCATGAAATATCGGGATCCAAAATTATTGCATATTTCAAACTAATCCAAATATTAATTTATTTTAGGAAATGCTTCACCATGTACCAATTTAAACTAGATCATAACTATTTTTGAAAATCAATCATTTGTAACGTACTCTTATATAATTATTTTAAAAGAAACACGAATAAGTATTTATGTTTTTATAGGCCTATATTATCATAGGGATGGTGCCGCTCTCTAGTAAGCACAGAATCAGTTAAAGAAAGTCTCTGCTGCCACCGTCTAACAGACAAGTGGCACTGCAATTAAATGTATACAAATCAGAATTGTTACAATTCAGTATTTTGTGGATATTACGAGAATGAATACAAATCAGACTTTTTATTTATGGTGCTTGTTTAAGAAAATGTCTGAATGGTGACCATTCAGAATGGATACAATTCAGGATTTTGTGGATATAATGCAAATAATTACAGTGGATACAAATCAGGATTTTTGTTAAAGTCGTTTATTTGATAACTGTCTGAATGGAGACCATTCAGAATGAATACAATTAAGGATTTTGTGGGTATTATGATAATGGATACAAATCAGACTTTTTATTTGTGGTGCTTGATTAAGAAAAGTCTGAATGGATACAATTCAGCTACCCAAAATATAAGACAAGTTTTGCAACGCTCGCTGGTTCGTCGATGTTGCCAGTATCTACTGATTACCCTCAGCACACTACCTTACAACATAACTGAGAGCAAGGAGATTTGGCAACAGTTAACTGAGAGAGAGAGAGAAAGGGAGAGAGAGAAAGAGAGAGAGAGTGAAGGTAAATATTTTCTCCATGAAGCTTGATTCATACGTTTTCCAAAAATATAAAGCAATATCTGCCTTAATGGTGCAGTAACTCACACGCTGTATGTTGACCCATGATGCTTTGCAACACTAATTTAGAACAGCTGATTATCAACATATTTTAGTTTCTAGTGGATAGACATATATTTTAGATAATTTTACCGATTGATGTTTTCAAATTATAACGCTGTGTCGTGGCACAATTCAATACATCGATACACACGCTTTACATTAACGGGTTATTTCAAATCTCCTCACAACGACCAACGAAGCTGTCTGCTAGCTTCTGGCTGTAGAGCGCATGCGTTGTCAAATGCGCATACGCACTGATTTAAGATGGTTGGTTCTGAGATTTGATTGGTTCTCCTGTGCTAAACATCTCAGGCAGAGCGGACAAAGTAGAGATGAGTTGAACTTCAGCAGAACAGCCCGCGCCGATTAGGTGGAAATCATGTGATTGGCTTAGAGATCATCACATGGCCTGGTTTCTGTTCTACGCTAGTATTTAGGTGATTGTGTGAATCACAACAAGACCTGATGATCCCTTAGAAGTGAATTTGTCACCATAACTTCAGTCACGAATGGACTTTACATGACCTCCCGGCCTCAAGTCTCAAGCGTCCTGTTATAATGCATACGGCTCATGCAATCCATAACGCTACTGCATGTTGTGTTTGGTGATGGAGAAATTTAACCGCATCTTATCCGTTATCAGTAAACCTGACTTTTTATATTTAGGGTTCAGTGAAATATGTGCTCTACAAACACAGCCCTCGTAGTCTTACGCTTAACTGTTAAGATTGCCGCATCGGTCAGCGAGAAAAAAGAAATTGCCCTCAAGCCACACGACTTAAAATACAATAATCTGTGTCTTTCTTAAGGAACTAATTCTCCTTTATGTCCAAGCTAATACTCCCTTTCACACTTCACCTAAAGCCACCTTTTGACATATCAATAAGGAAGAGGAGAAATAAAACTATGAAACTTCTTATCGCTGCTAATTTTCAAATACCTTAACATTTTCTTTTATGATCCTATCAAAAACAAACTGTATTTGTTGGAGCGAGGCTAAGGGTCCTTTTCATTAATCTAGTCTCATAGCTCCTAAATTTTGCTTAATAGGTCGCTGAAAATTAGATAATTTCACATTTTCACACAATTTTTTCTATTAATAAAACACAAACTGTAGGGTTGTTAAGGAAAAAGAGCCCTGTTGGAATCTTTTAACTTTATTTTGGCGAGAACCATATTTTGAAACCACGCATCGTAAAACTAAATATTGCACTATAACTGATCGCCTGTGCGGTATTTTCTTGCTTACCGAGGTGGCCACCTTAAGAGTATTCGCCAAACACTTAAAAACTAGAAAAAAATTACCCAGTTACTATCAATAGACAACTTCCAACAGCTACCTACCACATAAGTAATGTATACTCACCATAACTATATTAAGTTTTTTCAATCCATTTATTTGAGGTATTGTATGTGCTCTTTCTGAACTGACTGATTAATCAGCACATTACTTATAAATTAACATAAATCTAGAACATTCACAACATCTAGCCCCCAGCCGTTATTCATCACTGTTAAAAGGGAAAACCCAAATTTCACTTTTTTTTTCATGCTATTATTATTATTATTATTATTAGCACCGCGTCTTACTACCCGTTCGGGTTATACGCACTTACGCTAATGTGTAATGGTAGGGTGATTGTGAGATGAAATGAAGGACCTACAGTTTAACGTGGAATCCGAACCACGGTGGCGACCTGGCATTCCACACATTCACAAGATGTCTTGTCAGAGGTGTAGGAAGGGTTTGGAAATCAGATAAATCTGTGCCGGGACCGAGGATCGAACCCCGGCCGCCAGCATAGAAGTCTGACACCTTACCCCTAGACCACCAGGTCACCTTTTTCATGCTAAGAATTAAACCTGGTAGCTATAGCTCATTATGTATACATCATACTGACTGAACTAAGGTGTTAACCCTATAGAGTTAATATGTATATATATATATATATTAATTACCCTTATACTCGCATTGGTGGTTGCATGATCTAAGGCGCTACTCTCGTAGACTAGACTGCCGTTGGTGGGGAGTTCAAGATTTTAATCTCGTTTATATACTGAGAGTGTTTTTTCCAAAATGGTTTTACACTTTCCCTCCACGCAAATGCTGGTACACTTTTCTAAATATAACCTTCATAATCTCTAAAACCATTAGTGTAATTAGTATAAAAGTGGCTAATCCAAACGGGTAGTAAGACAAGGTGTTTAAAAATATCCTCATTCAAATGGGTATAAAAATCTTTTTTCCTGTGGATCACTATGACAAAAAAATCCGTCTTGTGTTTAAGAGAAATTCTGCAAAGCTGTTTTCCTGGTTAATTAAGCTCACGACGTGTTATGTTTTGGCCCTCTCTTCACTATAACAAGATAACTCTATGGTGTAGCGATCTAATCTCCAGACTGGGTGGATCAGAGCGCATTCTTGTTACGAAACTTCCCTAGGGCCTTGAACTGGTAGAAAACATAATATAATGTATGACTTTCATCCCGGCACAGATTTATCTGATTGTCAAACCCTTCCTTCACCTCTGACAATACGTGTATTAATCACAACTTGTGAATGTGTGAAATGCCAGGCCTCCAACATGGTTCGGATCCCACGTTAAACTGTAGGTCCTCCATTTCATCTCATAATCACCCTACCACTACACATAAGCGTAAGTGTGTATAACCCGAACGGGTAGTAATATGCGGTTATAATAATAATAATAATAATAATAATAATAATAATAATAATAATAATGTATAACTTTCACCCAGGAATTTATGAAGCTTCATAAGATGTACACACTGTCAAATATAAAATAACGTAGCATACAAGACCAACCTCCAACAGTTTACATAAATATTAATGGCATTAGGAACTAGGAACACTGTTACAGAAAGATTGAGAAAAGAGAAACAGCTTTCTTCACCAAAGACCTGAATTAAAAGGTGTGTGGGTATATATATATATATATATACATATATAAATGCTTATAGCTCAGAAATTATTGGTTTTATAAAAACATATTTCAAATAAAAGATTTTTATTTTTAATAGTAATACAAGAATACAATGATAAGTTATTTCGTATCTAAATAGTTGCGGGGAAATGATAAAAATTGGAAAATTTACCAAATGTAAAGTACCCTCAAAGTCGTGTTCATGAGAGAATTAGAATTTACATATTGTTTATAATGATAAATAGTGTATAGATACACAATTTAATCTAAATCGTGTGAGTGAATATTAAGAAAATAGGTTTTTTCTTTTTGCCCTTCAGTAAACTACTCTTAAATTTAGGGTTGGATATCTAATTCCGAAAATCCCTACCGGAGGACCTTATGCAAACCCCAGATAACAAGTTTTAGCCCAATCAGTAAAACAATTTTGGCTCTAGCCCGAGGTGCAGACAGGTAAGCAGAAGGACGGACAGACAGACGGTCTTGCGAAAACAACTTTCTTGGTTTCAGAGTGTTATGAAACGTCGATATTTATCAAAATCTCGAGTTTGATTTTTTGACATTCACAATACTTCTCTCTCCGAAGGGTTGAAAGAAAGTAAAAGTGAGTCAAAACACAAACGATAATGCGGAAGTAATTAAAACCAAGCAATCGACGTATATAATACTAAACGGATGTGTAATATGAAAACGATATTAAAGTAAAATGTAAACGGGATTTGTAATCGTTTATTCCTATGTAATAAGAATAAGAATGAATGTGATGACTGATGACCGTGTGACTGTGACCGCATTGGAACGTGTATTCGTGGGTGTATATAGCTTAAAAAAATGGATGGATCAAGACCAAATATGGCAGGCAACGTAGCCGTCTGAAAAAGGTTTGGATAGTAAACTTTAATTGGCTCTCTATTTTGTGGCAAGGATTTTCTAAAGTTAAAACCAAATTTAACATATCAAAATTTATAATAAGCATTCAATGACAAAGTTCAGAATGGCAGGACATGAAAATAATGTATTGAAACGAGGGGTGTGTGAATCTTGGAAAATGTCGAGGTTGAAAGTCATTTCACCTTCGCTTCGATTTCAACATACACAATAACCTTTGCATTTTTTAAATGTTTCGAAGTAAAGAAAAAACTTCGAAATATAATGAACAGATTTGAAGTACAATTTTTTAATAAACCCTTATATGTATGAGCTAAATGTATACCGTGAGTGATGTAAGTTTAATTGAGATAAAAATAAAATATTTACGATTTTTTAAAATTATTGCATATTTGTCTACAACTTTTTTTTATTATTTAACATATTTTAGGGAAGATGAGATAAAACTTGAAAAGAAATTTCTTATTTATTGGGTCATAAAAAATAAAATTAGCCAAACATTATTCAGAAACAATAGAACACTCAAAGTTTCAAAACCAAACATTTTTCCTGACGATGGTATTTAATAATAAACTGAAACATGTCGAATGTTTATACGGTGGTCCTTAAAAAACAGCTTAGATACAAAGGATCAGGGGACTGAAATTATCGCAGATAATACTTTCAAACTAGATTAAAAGTCTTCAATATCATTAATACATTTTATTTTAGTTCTCAATGATTTTTGTTAAATGTAATTGTTTTTTAAAAACTCTTTCAATTCCTTCTGTTGACTTGCATGTTAAATATTGGCCACAACTTTGACTTACTCTCTCTCTCTCAAGTGCAACGTTGAAGTACTCATTCATAAACTATGTTAAGTGTAATCTTCAAATACTTTTATTGTAGATTTACACTTTAGTTTTTACATGTCACATAAAAGAGAAAGTTTGTGCGATTGTGTCGCACCATTTATATAGAATTCTTTTGTTAGCACTGCGTCTTACTACCTGTTCAGGTTATATGCATATGTACTAATTACGCCAATGAGTTAAGGATGAGAAAGGTTGAATTTAGAGGAAGTGTACCCGCACTTGCGTGGAGGGAAGGTGGATAACCAACTAGGAAAAATACCCTCAGTACACCCAACCGGGATTAGAACCACGATCTCCCCGTCATCAGCAGTCTAGTATATTGCTATAGTGACGTCTTAGTCAATGGTGCCACCTAAGCGGGTCTTTATTTAGAACGTTTTCTAAATATGTTATTTTAGTAAAGTCTAAGCCTATTATTTTTATATCTTGCCAATAAAAATAGACCAGCTCCAGTGACCATAAGGTCTAAGGCAGGTGTCTCCAAACTATGGCCCGTGGACCACGTCCGGCCCACCACAAGATTATATCCGGCCCGTTCCAAGAAAGTAGTTTCTCTTCATTATTTCTTAACCTCACAGTTTATTTGACATGTCCAGTTTCTGTCCGCATGCGTGATTCCCCCATGACACCAAGCCAGAGTGCTGTCAGAAATGCAAACCATCATTTTCAGTCGCAGGCACCATTCCATATACCTACAACAGAACGGCTTGACTTTGACAATTTTTAGGTAGTTCCAAGTTTTCCAGCAGAGGGTTATAAAAAGGAAAGTCCCGAAAGATTACCTAATTTAGAAAAAAAAAATTATGTCATCTAATTTTAAAAAATAAGTAATTATGTTACCTAATTTAAAAAAATAAGTAATTATGTTACCTAATTTAAAAAAATAAGTAATTATATTATCTATTTTAAAAAAGTAATTATATTGACTAATTATTATAAATATAGTTACATATAAATGTATTAATTTCTCACAGAGAAGAATCAACTTTTATCAAACACTGACTAGCTTTGGAAAATACCATTTTTTTTACAGATGTGACTGACAATATGACTTGAATCTAAATTTGAATGTTGAAACAAATTTGATTTATGATCTATTTGCGCATGTCAAGGCATTCAGGGCAAAAATAATGCTACTTGAAGAACAGGTGAACGTTACTTTGGCCCGCAAACCTGTGTAAAATATAGTATGTGGTCCGCATACCAAAATGTTTGAAACCCCTTGTGTAAGGCATCAATCTTGCAATTGAATGGACTTCCAATGACTGGGAGATCGGGTGTTCGAATCCCGGTTGTGTATAGTGAGGGTAATTCTTCATGAATGGTTTCCCACTCTCCATCCAAGTAGATACGGGTACACTTTCTCTTTCTTATCCCTACCATATTATAGTAATGAATACATATGCGTGTAACCCGAAAGGATACGCGGCGATAAAAAAAAAAAGTAAAATGCAAACTTTTATAACTATGCCTGTGTATTAATCACAACTTGTGAATGTGGGGAATGCCAGAACTCCACCGTGGTTAGTGATTCCACGTTAAACTGTAGGTCCTTCATTTCATCTCACAATCACCCTACCATTACACATTAGCGTAAGTGCGTGTAACCCGAACGTGATAATAATAATAATAATAATAATAATAATAAAATAACTATGCCAATATGCTCTAAGCTATTTTAATAGTGCCAAAATCCTCCGGAAGAATGCTTATTTTTGGACACATATGACCAATAAATAGTGCGCTTGGGGGACAAATCAAAGGTGTGGGAATGGGTGCCTATTAGTGTACCAAGTTTAGTCGTGATTCAATCATGGTTTCAAAAGTAACCAAGTATATCTATACATTCTGTCCTTCTGAAATCATTCACTGATAAAGTCGTCATCCGTCAATTGATTGTTAATTTAAAAGTCTCCGTCAGTCAGTATTTTCCAGTAGCGCACTCATCTCCGTCGAAGGGGTGTGTTACCACGCTGGGTAGGGGAGTGGGTTGAGGTGGTGGGGAACTTGAATTTCTTATTGATAAAAACAATTGGATAAAACTCTACTAATTTACTATAAGCGTAAAAAAATAAGATCTTTTACATTTAAAAAAAACACCAAATTAAAACAAACTCAAATAGAAAAGTTTCAAATCATTGGTTTAAATTAACCCCAAGCATTAATTATAATTCGGTTATCTATCATTTAAACATAATTACAATGAAAACTTAGTACATTCAATTATAGGCCTTTTAGTATTAACTGACTCGTTTCGGTGGCCGCATGGTCTAATGTGCTATTCTCGCAGTAGACTAAACTGGCGATGACGGGGAGATCGAGGTTCGAACTTCATTCGGGAGTACTGAGGTTTTTCTTCTAAAATGGTTTTCCACTCTCCTTCCACGCAAATCCGGGTACACTTCTTATAAATATAACCTTCCTCATCCCTAAAACCATTATCGTAATTAGTACATAAGTGTATAACCCGAATGGATAGTAAGACACGGTGCTTAAAAAATTTAGTAAGTGCATAAATAAGGTTAGGCCTGTAATGTTTAGTAATTTGAAACATATTATAAGGAAACTCAGTAGCTCTTAAAGCAATTGCCCGTTTTAAAAAGGGAAACATATTCTAAACTGATAAACTGGGGCGGCGGGGCTGTTTATAAAAATGAAACACAAAAATTATCCAAATGACCTTTGCGATGATAAATATTGATGCTTTCAGGCTGTAACGTACACATTAATTTAAGTTATTGATAAAAATAAATATAGTAAAACATTAATGGTCGAGAGATTAGGGTTGAAATCCATAACCACTTTACATAAGGGTACACGTTTGGTTTTTTGGTGTCTATTACATAAAAACTAACATAACCTTTTGGAATTTCACAGAAAAATGGAAAGCCTTCAGTTTTAAACTTTTAAATCAATGTACAGTACCTGTACTTATAATCCAGAACCAATTTGAGATCGTGTTAAAAAACACAAAAATTCTTTAAATTATTATTATTATTATTATTATTACTATTATTATTAGCGCCGCGTACTACTACTACTACCCGTTCGGGTTGTACGCACTTACGCTAATGTTTAATGGTAGGGTGATTGTGAGATGAAATGGAGTTGTGATTAATACACGTCTTGTCAGAGATGAAGGAAGTGTTTGGTAATCAGGTAAATCTCTGTCGGGACCGAGGATTGAACCCCGGACCCTAGCACAGAAGTCTGATACCTTACCCCTAGACTGCCAAGTCACCCAATTCTCTAAAGGATACTTCTACAAAATTTAAAAAAAATGTAAATTTATCCATGTATCGTGTTGAGTACACTTGCTAAAATCACACCCATAAACGTGTCTTCATATAGCTTGTACCTAGTATATTTTCTAAAAGTGCTACCATGTGTTAAAATGTTATAACAACAGATGTATGACACTTTTATTATAGCTTGTTCAGGTTAATAAGATTAAAATACTCTTTTGTAAGTGTATCCCTGTAGCTTATTGAGGTACTTTCCACCGAATTTAACTACCCTTCCGAGTTATACGTATTTTCAGTGCACTAATGGGGAAGTTATTATTAAAGTAAAATTTAAAAGAGATGTCCCAGCATTTTTGTGAATGACGGGTGGGAAACTATTTAGTAAAAACACTAGTATATGTTTGTTGAAAAATGAAAGTAAACTTAAATTGACCTCGGTGGTCTTGGGGTAAAGTGCTCGCCTCAGATATTGATATTCGTGGGTTCAACTCCACCTGGGGTTGACGGCTTATTATTGAGTGATCAAATCGGTAGCACAACTTTCTTCGGACGGGAAGTACAACCATCGGTCCAATATCGATTGTGGCATATAGAGTAACCCTGGAAGGTATGCGAAAATACTATTACCGGCAAAATTGTTATGCACTTTCACTCTCGCTCATAAAAATTATCGTGTGTTTATATAATCAGTCGATTTAGAAAGTCCATGTTAGATACCTCAAATTAATTTTAAAAAAATAGTAATTTCCATGTAATTGATTGATATGTTCTTTGGTGGACAGAGATGTTCGTTGCTCTTTTATCAATGTACCCGTAACATTGTATATTATTTAATTTATGATCTTTTGCGTAGTGTTTCTTCAACAAATTATATTGTTTCTTTTCATAAATCTTACGAGTTTTTACAAGTAAATGTTTCTATTTTAAGATTATTAGAGAGAGAGAATGTATTTACGGTGCACCGTGCCATTTGTTTATTGCAGCTTATTTAGATCACGGCATTTGCTTAAAACTTATTTAAGAGTTGTGTTCTGACCTTTATTTTTTTATATTTATTAAGATATAGTCAAAATCATTATAATTTTTAAAAACGTGAGTAGGTTTTATACAACTTCTATCAAGTCATCTTAATATTTATTTCTTTACAGTCCTTGCATAGTATTTAAACAAATCTTCTCTTTTTTAATAGTGTTACAGTGTTGACCTTGATGATCTTGGGGTTAAGTGTTAGTCTCGGGACCTGATATTCGTGGGTTTGAACCCCACTGAGCGATAAATATCCATATCACAACTTCTTTTGGAGGGTAAGTAAAGCCACGTCGATCCCACGTCGATTGCTGCGTGTAAAAGAACCCTGTAAGGTATGTGAAAATACCTTTCCTGGCAAAATTGGTGGGCTCTTTCATGCTCTCTCATATAAATTCAGTATTAAAAGCAACGGGGAACCACCACACTTCCTGAACTCCCCTAGTACATGGTTTTTCTACCAGAAAGTGTGGGAAGCACTAACCAGCAGAAGAACTGCGTGCATGCCCACCTCTGGATGAATAGAAATCACATCAAACCGATCTTCGGGTTTTTGATTTAAAAAAAAAATTGCCATATAAGTATGTCAATTTTGAATTATTCCAAACACCTCGTTTCACTTCCCGCTAAGTAATAAGGAAGAGTAAGGTTTAATTTATAAGAAGTTTACCCGCATTGGTATATAGAGAGGGGAAAACTATTTAGGAAAAACGCCAGTACACCCAACCGGGATTCGAGCCCCGATCTTCCTGTCATCAACACTCCAGTCTATTGAGAGAGTGTCACCTTTTAATTTCATCTTTCCTCAAATACTTATGTCTCAATCCTTCTAGAAAATATAATTAGATTAAATAAAATGTACTGTTCATATTCATATTAAATAATAATTTTGTTTTCCTGTAACATTACCGATTATGACTGATTGAGATAATTTTGGTCACACTCAAATATTATTTGAATGTACAGTACGTAATATATTCGCGAGTTTAGAAGACTTGTAGCCTGTTTTTTAATAAAGATGTAATTTTCTTACGCGATCGACTGAAATTTGTCATGAGATCGACTGGTTGCTGACCATTCAACCACCAAAGAGATTTTTAAATAGTAAATAGCTGTTACTTTTTACCACCTTATATATTTAAAACATAGTTTCAATGTCTTTGCAGATCTCTAAGCTTGTTATTTTGAGCAGAGGGACGAAATGTTTTGGTGGCAAATATAAACTAATGAAAAACTATTTTATTTACAACTAGTCCTATTTCATGTTCAGTCTATCTGCGTATTTACTCTAATATAGATAGAATGATCAAGATAAAATGCAGAGTAAGTATACCTAAATTTATGTGGAGGGAGATTGGGAAAACATTTAGTAAAAAAAAATCTCAATACACCCAGCCTGGACACGAACATTGACCCCCTTATCACCAGGAAATCCGAATATACGAGAAATATAATAACCTACTGTGATTAATATTGCGTATGAAAATTTAATCGTTCACGTTAATCTAAATAGCTTTAATTCAACCTCCACACAAATTTAGTTACATTTCATCTCAAGTATATCTTCCTATTAGTACCCAATTAGTGTAAATATGCTAATAACATGGATGCATAGTAGTATATGTTACAAAACATATTCGGGTACCCAAGCTTATTAATTTACACATACAAATAATTTTTTATAACACATTTATATGTACAATATGTATTTATAATTATAAGCAAATATAAATATGCCTACTACAAATAAGTGTTGGAAAGAGTTTAAAAACTACAAACTTTCTTGGAGTCAATGTTTTTAACAATTTACTGTATTATTAAATTATTATTTTTATTTGTATTATATATCAAAACTCATAGATGCAAATCATTAGACTTGACGTATATATTTATGAAAAGTAGTTTTAATAAATGCCAGATACTGTTATTCCTGCGTGTTCTTATATATAGGTTATATATAGATGTAGGTAAATTACTACAATAATCAAATGCCCCAAAAATATCAAAATGGCATCAAGTAATATTTTATTTTTGACACGTGTGCCCCCTCAAGACGTTACGGTAAAATCCTTTATAGTAAAAACCTGGGAGGGAAAATTTGAAATTTATATTGCACTCTTAATTGCGGTCATTCAACCTCAACGCATATGATTAGCCACACCTTTTAGGAAGAAAGATAGAGCTATTAACCCATTCTGATTTCACGGTCAAACTTGTATGTAAAGAACAAACGAAACACGTAGTTCACATTAATTATCTACAGCATGGAAAAATATGCAAATTATTGCTTGAAGCAATGTCATGGTACAAGAATTTCTACTCTGTACATTTATTATCTCTATTCCCTGATAAATTAAACATCATGCAAAATATTGAAAATCTGTAAATATACATTGCTATATGATTTTATTGTCATGTATACATAAGAAAAAAGTCAATTTTTACCTCGAAAATAATTGATGTGGAATTTTAACAAAGAGGTACTTCTTGTGTTAATTACATTTTTTTTTAAATCTATTTTTAACATGCCGTCATTCTCTCTACAACTCTAGTGCCTTTGGTTATTTAAAGGTTGGTAATATACAGATAAAATATAAAATCATCTAGGCAAAAATTATTTCATTAACTCATCTTAAATTTTTGTGGGTATTTAATGTGCATTTCCTGAAATGACTGAAAAATCAGAGCATGGCTTACAAACTAATTTAATTATAGTTTATAGACCACATACAGCCCCCATCCCGAGTGTCAATTCTTCACTTTGAAAGGGGTTATCGAATGCTACCAATTGAACTAAGGGTTGATAAGGTAGTTGGGGGGCAGAAATCCGCACTTTTTAATTAATTGAGGATTTTGAAATGAAATAAAAAATTTGACAAAGAATATTTTATTGTTCCTCTAGAGAGGTGAAAGGAATAATGTGACCTATTTAACACCATCCAAAGAAATAATTACATTAGTAAAATATTCATTTAAAGAGGTCAAATTTGGAACATTTCCCTAATGAATGGAGTAAAAGCCCGAAACTAGAGGATAAAGATCCGCATGTGAATTAAAGTTCAAATTATTAATATAAAATCAGAAATTTGACTTAAAAGTATAAATAAAAACTTTTTCAAACTAATACTATGTTTTCAATGCGTGTGCGGCTTGGAGTGGGCGGGTGGTTGAGGACTGGGAGGG
>CABFVZ010000224.1:54872-102981 GCA_902151445.1 Timema monikensis | reverse complement strand
GGGGGGGGGAAGTGGCAGCGGAATAAAATATTTTTCTTTTTTTACTTGTAGCTTTCTTTAGTGCTTACTTAGCAAAATTACAAACAAAATAAAAATTAGAAAATAAAAATCACTAAAGCTGTGTTTTTACTATTAAAATAAAGTTTTATTGAAGTTATAAGAAACATACTTTCAAAGTTGAAAAAATAAACACAAGTTGAGTTTATTTTTTTTAGCACAAATCGCAAATAAATTCACCATTTTCATAAATCGTACTTGCCTCGTGCCACCATTCCTTACCGGCCTTACATTGAATCCAGCCTTCAAGAGGATTGCACACAATTACCCATTTTTATCCTTTTATTTGTAGTTGATTCATCAAAACCTATAGCTTTGGCAGCTTGTTTCACAGAAACTCCAGTGTTGACAAGGCTTACAGCTTCTTCAATTAATTCAGGGGTTAAGAGTTGCTGTGCAGTCTTTCTCGAATAGTTTCTGCAAAAAATAAAATAAACCAGGCATTGTTTTGGGAGAGAATTTAAATTCATTACCCCCTACCCCCAAAAAACTGATCCAATACTAATAATGATTCTCATCTCTAATATTTTAATAATGTGGCAAAAAACCACAGTTATATCCCTCCACATAATAACCGTTTATAATGTGAAATGTATTGGTTTATAAATAACCACATACTCACACAATCAATTATAATATAAAATGAAAAAAATATATCAAATTTGCAAAAATTACAACTTACCTCATGGTTTGGACACACTTTGCTGTAGAAGTTTAACTTTACGTTCAACAACGCTTCGCCATGACACCTTCTATCTGGTAACACAGTGATGACTTAAACTTTTCACTAAAAAAATGGATCTTTATCCCGTGCGGGTTTTTACCCCCCAAATACCCTATTGCTTGTTTTATTAATTAATTTCTTTTAGTTTACCCGCATAAGTGGCGTAATGGTCTAAGTCGTTAGTTACACTTGCAACTTGCAAGCGATGACGTGGATATTGTGGTTTGAATACTTGGAAAGTGTACTGAGGGCAATTTTTGCTAAATTGTTGTCAAATCTCTCTCTCTCTCTCTCTCTCCACGCAAATACGGGTAAACTATCACTAAATTCAACCATCCACATACCTAACACATTAACGTAATTAGTAAATAAGCGTATAACCTGAACGGTAGTAAAATTCGGTGCTAATAGTAATAATAGTAATAATAATAATAATAATAATAATAATAGTAATAATAATAATAATAATAATAATAATAATAATAATAGGATATCTAGTTTTCCCCCTCGATATGATGGCAAATGTTATTTAGAGTGTAGCAATCTTACCTGGCTTCATCCCATTATTATATAGCTTATAATAAAGGGCATTGTGTAATCCATCAAGGTAAATTTCAGCGTAAACAGAGTGTATATCAATAACAATAATGTCTAAAATATTTAGTTATAGTCTAAAAATCTTTTAAATAATTTATGGCTAATATATTTAGTATCTGCTAGTAAAAACATAATTCAATTATTAAAAATGCATAAAAGGTATAATTGAAAACAATAAAAGTTATTGTAATTTAATAACAAAGAATAGAACATTCAAGCTGCATACCATACAAATAAATGTTTAAATTCGAAATATCACATCTAAGATTTAGAACTAAGTTTTAATTACATTTAGGAAAGATATAATTTATATCGTGGACTCAAAATCAGGGCTTACTTACATTTAGCATTAATAACTCAAAAGTGCAATGCTGCACCTACAAAAGTGCGCCACGTATTCTTCTCTTGAACTCCATCCAATCCACCTCATATTCACATTGTATTCACATTGTCCTTATCTTGAGCTGGTTCGGCCCAATCAACATGATTACATCTTATATCTTTTAGGTCTATTCTAATGTTATCCTTCCATCTGCCTCTAGGTCTTCCCAATGGTCTCTTCCAATTGGGGGTGACCTAGTGGTCTAGGGGTAGGTGTCGGACTTCTGTGCAGGGGTCCAAGGTTCAATCCTTTGTACCGGCACAGATTTATCTGATTACCAAACTCTTCCTTCACCTCTGACAAGACGTGTATTAATTACAACTTGTGAATGCCAGGCCTCCACCGTGGTTCGGATCCCACGTTATACTGTAGATCCTCCATTTCATCTCACAATCATCCTACCATTACACATTAGCGTAAGTGCGTATAACCCGAACGGGTAGTAAGACGCGGTGCTAATAATAATCTGCCCATTGGGTTTGCCAATCTATACTCTGAACACGGTTCTAGATTCTCCCATTCACGCTGATTGTCCTGCCCACCGTAATCTGAGAGATTTGATTTCCCAACTATGTCTTGTGATGAGTACAGTGCATGTAATTAATCATTATGTAACCTCATCTATTCTCTATTATCTGTATCCTCTTTTAGATCAAATATTTTCCTAAGTATTTGGTTTTCGAAAACACCAAATTTAGTTTCGTCATATTCGCTAATAAACCATGCTTCACAACCATAAATAATAAAGGGTAAAACTATTATTTATACATTCTTTGTACAACATTTTGACATCGTGTAAATCTACGTATTTATATATAGTATGTTAATTATATTTTTTTAAATCTCCTGTGAATTTCCGTGGTTTGAATTATTTGCTCAAAACATTTGTGTAAATGTTACCATGAAGGTTGTAATTTTTGAAGAAAAGTATAGTAAGTTTTTTATTAGAACTTTTTGGACATCTTTGTTAAAAAAAATCACTTTGTATTCTGGCTGGTAAGCTAATATGCAACTTCCCACGTATGAACCTTTCTAGGTAAAGGTTATTGAAACGTTCTTCCTTACCACAGATGTACTGTCACGGAAAGCCAACTAACCGTACATAGTTGGGGTTTGGGGTTTTACCAAGAATCGAAAAGAGACAAAGTTATATATATTTCTTGACATATTGAATTACCAAAATATGAAAGTCATTTTCTTTTCTTTTTTCCTTGTACTTGATATAAAATAAAACTTGTGAAAATATTGTTTGAAGCAATTTTACCTATATTTTGCTCATAAGACTATTCAAAATTTGTCTATAGTAATTATGATATATATTTATTACATAAAGGCAAAAAAATCATGTGTTTATATTTTATTTTAGAAAATTTCACTATTAACTGAGATTAATTTCAAAATAAATATGCTTTTAATAGAATTAGGTAACAAAACAAATATATTAATAATTATATGTAATACATACTACATAATATAAATCAAAATATAACATATCTTATAATAATATGGATTATATTATATTATTTATGAAACTATATTTAATATAATAATATTGTTTCAATAATATATTTAGGCCTAATACACCAATTGTGCAAAACACATTTTGTGTACGCAGGCCAAATGTGTACGAGTAGTTGTGGCTTATGAAGCATTTATCAAATTTACAAATTAAAATGTACTATTATTTTTGATATCTAAAATATGATACTTTGCTAACGTAAAATTAACTAATGATGAAAGGTTATTTCCACTTACTTAAAATTACCTATTAAAATAAATTATTCTAGATCCATAAAACTATAATTACCTTGGATTACATTTACAAAAATTGACTCAGCCTGTAAATTAAAATCTTCTCTTTTATGTTTCATATAAAGAAAGTTTCATAAGTGTGAATATTTTCGACTTTAAGGTTATGATGGGAGTGGTTTTTAAATTATTCTACCCGTCCCTTTGGGGTTACAGCTGAAGCGTCTCGTCCGAAATTAATTCATATTTAAAATGTGCATACCACGAGGTGAAGCTGTTTTTTAACATCTAGCTTTAAAATTAAAGGTACACTGCTCCCCAGTTATAGCACCGTCAGTTATAGAGCAAATTAAGATAAACCGCTGGTATTCCTCTATCCTCAAACTTAGAGAGACCCGCCTCGGTGGCGTAGTTGGCTAACGCGCTTGTCGTGTTTAGCTCGACTGCTGAGGACGGGGAGATCGAGGTTCGAATCTCGGTCGGGTGAACTGGTGGTGGTTTTTCCTAAATGGTTTTCCTCTCTACCTCCAAGCAAATGCAGGTTCACTTCCTTTAATTAAACCTTCCCAATTCCTAATCCATTAGCGTAATTAGTACTTAAAGCGTAAAACCCGAACGGGTAGTAAGACGCGGTGCTAAATATTATTATTAATTTAGAGAGGATATTACTAATTTTTTTTTATCACAGTGTCTTATTACCGGTTTAGATTATACGCATATATGATAATTACTCTAATGGGGTAGGGATGAGGAAGGAAGCAATTTAGAGGTAATATACCCGAATTAGCATGGAAGTAGAGTGGAAAACAATAGATCCCCTTCTTCAGTAGACCAGTCTAACACGAGAGTGACGCCTTAGACCATTCGGCCACTTAATCGGGTGAGGATATTATTGATTAATGGATAGAGAATAATACATCTGCCACATATTAACAGACAAAGACATTTTTGAAAACGTGAAAAAGATGGAAGGAAGTGATGCATAAATGTAATTAGAAGTTGAGCCAGATGATGTTCTGACAGATCAGGAAGTACTACAAGGCTTAGAGACTGATTGGATGGTTAGAGGCACAGCGGGATGTTGAGCAAGTAAAGGTTATTCATTTATTCTTGCTAAAAAAATGTTGTGATCACCAAAATAAGATTCTCAACAACAAAGAATTACTGACTTTTTAAAGAAGTGATTAAATAAACATTTTGATTAATTTTATGGTGAATTATTGTTTTTACAAGAGGTAACTTAGAAAAGCAAATGAAGAAAGAGAACTTTGGAAAGATATACAACAAACTCGCTTTGCTCGTTGGGGGCTCCACCACCCAAACACTCAGTGAGTTTTCTTCGCAAGTGGATGTAAACTAATGTAATTCCATTGACGTTTTTTGATAGGTCTTACCGTTTAGCCACAAGATACCTCCAAAGAAAGGTCCGCACCGACTTTAAAGTTGCTCCATCATTTTGAATTTTTTCGGGGGTTAAAAATTAAAATATTTAACTTTTTGAAATTTCCCCATCGATGACAGGCTAGAAGCTATAAGTTTGCCAAATATCAAGTTTCTAGCTCATCTGGAAGGGGGTAAACATTAATGTCAGTGGGCGAGTCAGCCGTGTGTCTTTATAGTAGTGTAATAATAATAATAATAATAATAATAATAATAATAATAATAATAATAATAATAATAATAGTTAACATGATAGGCCGTTTACTGAGATATGATAGTTTGTCGAAGAAGGAGATGTGTAAAGGAGGGAGACCAAAATTGGAGTACATGAATCAGCGGACGATGTTGGCAGAAGGTACAAAGATGCCAAGGATAGGCAACAGCGTAGAGCTGCAGTAAACCAATTTCAAAATTGATGACCTAATGGTAGTGATTGTTTATATGTAAATGAAATAATTTTCGAAAATGATGTTTGTACACAAATTTTGTACTACCTTAGTACAGTAGGTATTAAACTTTATTAAATTTATCAGTCACTTTTCCTGTAGCTTGGTCATTATGTTTATCGTGCTCAGTAATGTAATATTAGAAGAGTTATAAGTTTATTAGATAATCACTATTTTAGAGAATAATTGAGTCATTGGTTGTAGACTGATTTTTGAATATTATAAATCTTCCGTGAATGGACATAATGATTTTGTTTATAATATATATCTAGGGAGTATTTTACATGATAAATAACACTGTATGGTTATTTTTCAAGGAAAAATCACTAACATTGATTTATAAAAATTTAAAACCGTTAAAAAGGTTTCCAACAATTTTTTTCAAAATATAAAGGGTTTTTAAATAACAAATAACATTGTATTTGTAAATTTACTTTATGGAGAAATATTAGTGTAACGATAGTTTACTTATAACCATTTTGTGAAAAAATATTAGAAAATATTCCAAATATAATAGACAATATAAGGAAATATCGATGACAGTGTCGTACCATTCAATTTTATGTAAAATAGGAAAATAATAAAAATAACTAATGCAATTATTTAATCAAAATGTACTTACTTTAGCCAATTATCTTTATTCTTCTACATAATATGTAAGGGGAATTCATTAGTCTTTAATGACATGGCTGTAGAAGTAGGTACTGTACTATGGCAAAACAATTGATCTTTTCAATATTTATATTTGTATACATTATTGAATAAGTTATTTCCCCTAATGCTAAATCTTGTATGGCCTTGTATTGTTTAGTTCATATTGGTTTTATAGTATTATTGTATAAATATTAATAAATCATAAAATACGTATAGGCCTAATAATCAATTAACTAAAGAAAGGGTAACTATTCAATAAGAAATTTTAAACGTAAAAAAATACTTTTAACTAATATATACTATCTGTCAGGGATGTAAGGATATAATTACACTAATTGAGTTGGCTTGGCACCCTCAATACACCCAGCCGGAATTCGAATCCTAGCCTCTAGTAATCGGAAATCAAGACTATAATGAGCTTGACATTTATTTCACACGCCCCCCTCCCCCCCCACCCCTCCCGCCCCGAGGAAGGTAATAAAAGAATGTATGTTATATTAGCTGTAAACTTTGATGTTTTGACACTGCAGGCGTCTCACACTGGAAAAGCCTAAAAATGACCTAAAAAGTGTTATTGATGTTTGAATTTCAAACTCTACAAGACAGGCAACTATCTTTTATTCTGAAACCATCGATATCATTTTTTGTTAGATAATTTAAAGTTTTTGCTGATGAATTTATAGTGTAGAAAAAAAGCATAGATTGCATTCGTAAACATAGCGGTCAAAATAATTCCTCTCAAAGAGTTGTTTCTTGGTAGTTTTAATGTTTTACAGTATTTTTTTTCGTCCTTGAATTGTTATTTTACTACTAGTGATATAGCGTCATACCACACCATCTCTTTCCATCAATTCGCCCTTATTGGAACTATAATCTATACCATAGGGGAATAGGCTAAAATAAGCTTTCTACCTTTCAGGTTAAACAAAAGGTACATACTTTAATTTTGACTTTTTAATCAAGAAAGTACTATCGGACTGTAAAAAATATGTTTCACCCCTACCCCTTGCACGGTTTCACATTTACTTTACAGAGTACAATTTGTGTGTATATCTATACACATTCTATAGTCTCTAAAAGGTTGATCCATTTTTGTAAAAGCTTAAATCTTGGGGGAAAAAAAAATTGGAAATGGAATTATTGTCTATATATATATTAATTATGTTTATTTATTTCTTATAAACACCTCTAAATATGGACTAGTAGTATTAAGCACTTATTTCTAATAATAGCTTACGCGAGCTTCACGTCTTACTATCCAAGCAGACTATCCACGTCATATACTAATAGAGTAGTGATCAATAGGGTAGAATTGAGAGGAGATGCAGTCAAATTTGCTTGGAGTGAGAATGAGAAATCATTTAATGAAAAACACCCTTAATACACTAGGATTGGATTAGATTATTATGGATTATTTCACATTTATATTAGTATTATTTCTAATATTGAATTATAAATCAGCTGTGCTTTTGTTTGTACAATTTATGTTTAAAAGATTAAGCAAAGAAGGCAAAATAAACATTTTAAAATATAAAAGCCGAAGGGGGGAGGAGATTTCTATGTCCGTCAATGAGTGTTATTGTTTGAGGAATATGTTATATTTCAGAGAATTGCCTTATAATTTCTTCAAAATATAGTGAGAATTTTACTACAGTTCCGAACTTTACATAATCTACGTATTCCACAATAAATAAGTGATTTGACACACGGAGGCCTTTGATACTCCATGTGCATCAGCGTTGGCATGCTGGGCACTTCCAATACCTTGCCGGTGGAGTACTGAAGGACTACCTAGGTAGCTTGGATATTTCCAATCAAATGTTGCGCCTAGGTTAAAAGTAATATTGATAAAAACTTCAACAGTAAACAAGTTTGTTGTTTATTAAAATTAAAAAAAAATATTTTCTATAACCTCATACCTATTTAAACTTGTATTATTATTATTATTATTATTATTATTAGCACCGCGTCTTACTACCCGTTCGTGTTATACGCACTTACGCTAATGTGTAATGGTAGGGTGATTGTGAGATGAAATGAAGGACCTACAGTTTAACGTGGAATTCGAACCACGGTGGAGGCCTGGCATTCCCCACATTCACAAGATGTCTTGTCAGAGGTGTAGGAAGGGTTTGGTAATCAGATAAATCTGTGCCGGGACCGAGGATTGAACCCCGACCGCCAGCACAGAAGTCTGACACCTTACCCCTAGACCGCCAGGTCACCTATAAACTTGTAAACCTAGTTTAAAAGTTGACATTTTCCACTCTGAAAAGTAAAAAAATCCACATATTTTGATTGATCACTAACACCTTAATAGTAATTGCTTTTATAGGATCATAGAATGGATCTTTGTGAATCGAATGTTGTAATTTAACAGGGTGGCCACAACACAAATTGTATTGCCATTTGTATTTCCTTCCTCCCTTGTTTGTTCTTCTACCGCCTGACAGATCCCTCCAGTAACGTTATACACTCATTTTGTTTCTGACATTTATGAATTTCTGATAGACTTTTATAGTGCATTAACATAACTGCTGTTTGACTTGCATTACTGCAATCTTATTGTGGAATGATCCAAGTAAGGACTCACATCAAGAAGTAACCTTTCTACATTCAGAGGGATGTCATTCTAAATCTTTCCTTATGCTCGATCTCAGTCATGAATAACTAATTTTTCTTTTTAAGAAACAATGTGCCTTTTCCCAGGAAGATACTAGATAAAAACTCAGTAAAACACTCTAAAAATGTGTATTCTATGTAAAATCATGATGTTGTTACTACAAATAAATCTAGTACTTCAGCGAAACAGTGTTAAAAGCTAGTAATAATATTTGTTTACTCACTAATTCATGTTATTCTGATAGAATTGTAAAGAAAAACTCATAATATTAGAGAAAAATATTAGTTTGTTGTTAGGTATTATTAATTAATACATTTGTGAAAATACGCTATTGACTTTCCCTTCACCAGCAAATCAAACTTAATGAGACTGACGCCTTTGCCTCTGTGTCCACCAGAGAAAATCACTTATAATTATGTTAACTAACATTAACACGACTAACCACGTATATGCCAGCTACACATATGAAAGAAAGTAAATATTATTTAAAAGATTTGTTTAATTTTTCGGTAAATTTATAAGGAACATAATTAACATCTTTTATATAATGGTCACAGCACAGATTTGGAGGAGGGGGCCCAAATTAATATTGTAATACAAAAAAAATAAAAAATCAGCATGTAAAAATGGTTTAATACTATTGTTGATTTATAGTAGTATATTTTATTGTGTGCATTTAAAATTTAAATCAACTATATTAGAATAACATATCAACTTAGACATCTTTCCTCTATTGAAGCAAAAATTTCGCTAAACAAAAATAAATATAAATATTAACGTTGTGTGAGTATTCGAAAATTCAAAATTTTACAAAACTTGAGAAATTTGAGTGTACGCAGAGTTTTTAACTTTTTCTCGAAAATTCAGAGTTTAAATAATTTTATTCAATTTCAAGATATTACTTCATATCAAATATCCCTCATTTTTTCCTTTTTTCTGGTTAGAAAAATAATCATACAGTTATATTGAATAACCATTTAAAAATCTGAAATTGTGAGATTATAATTTTTTCACAAATATTGTCGTCCTAAAAAATCTTTGTTTGTACTTATAATCTATAAATGGGACTATTATAGAAATTCAACTTGAAATATTTGTATTACAAATATTGCTCTATACTACTCGAACATGAAAAAAAAACTTGATGTTTTCATTCGAACTCGATTTGAACTTCACACGAAGTTATATATGTTTAATCGCACACTCTTAATAACTATGTTTAACAATCTTAATTCTTACTTCTCTTTTTTACGTGTTCCACGTTTTAATTTCCCTTCCTGCTAACTGCATATTTATTCATGCTAATAGTGTAGGGCTGAAGAATGTTACATATTGAGGAAAAGTACCTGCATTTGCATAAAAGAAGATTGGGAAAACTGTTTAGGTCCAAACCATCTCTGTAGACCTGCCCGAGATTCTAGCCTCGACCCCTCTGCCACAAACTAGAAAGACAAAACGAGACCTATTTTTTTGTACACGTGCCCAAAGGTTTGGGTCGTGCTAACTAAACTTGTCAATGTAATTTAATACACAATTTTATACATAATAATGTTTATGAATCACGTGCGAATGGGAGAATCTAGAACCTTGTTCAGGATACTGCCTGGCAAGTCCAACGGGAAGAGATCATTGGGAGGACATAGAAGCAGATGGGGGGATAACATTAGAATGAACTTGAAACAATATGGTGTAATGAGGTGGACTGGATAGAAATAGTTCAAGATAAGGATAGGGTTTAATGAGTTGGACTGGATAGATCTATCTCCAGATAGGTATAGGGTGTAATGAGGTGGACTGGATAGAAGTAGCTCAAAATAGGTATAAGGTGTAATTAGGTGGACTGGATAGAGCTATCTCAAGCTAGGGATAGGATGTATTGATGTGGAATGGATCTAGATCACAATAGGGATAGGGTGTAATGAGGTGGACTGGATAGAGCTATCTCAAGTTAGGGATAGGATGTAATGAGGTGAAATGGATAGAGCTATCTCAAGATAGGGATATGGTGTATTGATGTGGACTGGATCTAGATCACAATAGGAATAGGGCGTAATGAGGTGGACTGGATGGAATTAGCTCAAGATAGGGATAGGTGGCTTAACTTTGTGGGTGCGGCCATGAACTTTTGAATTCCCAATGCCATAAAGTAAGTAAATGATTCACGTTATTGTATATTTACTGTTCACAAATAAATTATAGCATATTGTGTCTTTGCAATGAACACTAATCACGTGTTGATGTTTATGATAAATGTGTCTGGGTGGAGCTACCTAGTGTTTTCTTTAATGAAGTGTTTTTAAAATATGGAATAAATTATCTTTAGGTGCCAAGATTTTAAGTATAGGCTATGTAAATGCGGTAAGTAAAAAGCAACTCTAATCTTGATTAACTAATTATTTTCCTTAATGTGAAAACGGTATGCCACTCCAAACCTGAGGTTTTTGACCGGCGTGGGCTTTCTCGTAGATCAGTTATTCGAGGGGCCAACTATAGTGAGAAGGACGACTGGTTTGACCTCAGGGGAAGACCCATCTTAATGTATAATATGAGTGTATGCTTATTCTACAGATATTTAGGATGTATTAACCCTGGAGAGAAATTTTTATGTACAGAAGTCAGAGTAACATCCTTAAACATTTGTTTACAAACGCTGAAATTAAATGATATTAAAAGGTGAATGATAGGTGAGTAACCATTTCTAAAGTTCCATGGACCCCTGAAACCGAAAAAGTTGTTTTAAAAATGCCATCTGTCTGTGTTTGTATATAATTTTACCGATCAGGTTAAAACATGGTGATTCCGGTTCTCATAAGCTTCCTCAGAGGATTTTTTAAAAATTCTATATCCAACCCTAAAACTAAGGGTAGTGATATAAAAGAGTTTTTATCTAAATCGGCTCTCGCAGATTTGATTACAATTCATGTTTAGACACTGTTTAACATTTCAAAATAAATGGCGCATCTAATTCTGCTGTAAAATTATTCAGGGGATATTTTACATGAGCTGATATCTCCAATTTTAATCATACCTACGCATATATTTGAGATCGTAAATAAATAATTTTTCACAATTAGTAGAACTATTAAAAATAAAAAACTTGAATTCGAAATATATTTTTATAAAACACATATTTTTATAACTACAAGCAAGTTTATTTTTTAAATTGCAGAGGTCCGGGAAAAGGAGTTGATAGTTAGACTCTTTGGTGAACAGAGATGTGCCTTTTTTTCTCAATATGTTTCTGTAGCTATGAATATTATTTAAATTATGCCTTTCCCCTTATGTTTCTGCAACAAATTATTCAATTTCGCTTACCCACTTAGGTGGCCACATGGTCTAAGGCGTAACTCTAGTATTATACTAGACAGCCGATGAGAGGAAAGTTGAGGTTCGAATCCCGGTCGGGTATACTAAGGGTGTTTTTTATAATGTTTTTTCCATTCTTACTCCACGCCAATTAGGGTACACTTCCTCTAAATCTAACCTTCCTCATCCTCAATACAATAGAGTAAATAATACATAATGTGTATATCCCGAAGGGTAGTAAGATGCGGTGCTAAAAAAATAGTTATACATACACTTTATTTGGTTCTTATGATCTTTAAGTAAAGATGTCCCTTTTGAGGTAAATAGTGAGAAAGTCGGTGTGGTGCACTAAACTATTTTTTTTATAAACAAAATACTGACATGTCTATAATTATTTCAAATTAGGTAGGGCCTATATATTAATTTCAGTGTACTCATAGGTTATTATATGGAAAATAAACTCTAGAAGTTTTGTGGGATGTTTATGAAAGTATTTTTGTTTGTTTCATAAAGAAATGACTGCAATTATTTGAATACAAATTGTATTAAAATGTTCCCATTTTCCTACACATGGTTTGATAAATAAAAACACTATTTGCCAGGATGGGACTAGTTCTTTGATTCCATCATCAAATTCCTCCAAAAATGTTATATTTGTATTTTCTTAGAAAGTTGAAAGCTACTATGCCTTGCTTAAACCTCTCCATATAATGTTAAATGTATCTATAATTTTACCATAGCTTAAAAGATAGGCCTATATATCAACTACTGTATAGGCCTATATTTTGTCTTCTATTTAAGAAGAATAAATATTTGAGATTACTTAGGCACGCCTTAGACACTAAACATGCATTATAAATAAATTTAAATTTACACTTATTAGAAAAATAAACAATTTTCACCCTACCCTGATTTTAGTAGAGGTAATTTTTGGTAGTTTTTCCTGCTTTAAGCATATTGCACCAATAAAATTGGGAAAAGCAGTAAGTGTAACTGATTTTTTAGCACCGCGTTTTACTACTCATTCGGGTTATAAGATTATGTACTAATTACGTTAACGGTTTTAGGGATGAGGAAGGTTAAATGTAGAGAATATATACCCGCATTTGTGCGAAGAGAGAGAACGAGAGAGAGAGAGAGAGAGTGTGTGTGTGTGTGAAACCATTTAGGAAAACCATCCTCAGTACACCCGACCAGAATCGAACAACGATCTCTCCGTCATCAGCAGTCAAGTCAATTGCTAGGGTAGCGCTTTAGACCATGTGGCTAACAAAGCGGGTAAGTGTAACATTAAGAAGAATTTAGGTCTCAAATGACTATGGATCTTTATTTGTGGATCACAATGGAAAGAAATCTTCAAACACAATACTTGTTTGTGGCCCTGATGGAAAGTGTGATCGGTGTGGCGAAAGTTGGACTCATAGCGTAGCCTATTTTGAGAAATAGAGAATTATATTTTATAATGGAGAGAGAATCGAGGCTAGTAAATCATGAACTTCTACTTGATAACTCAATTTACCCTTATAAATACCAGTAGTATTTTCTTCCAACATTTTAAACCATAAGGATCCTGTACAACGATGACTTGCACTTCCACATAAAATACAAGAGAAGGCTATTACAAAATTCAATTGGTGATTTAAGAGATACATTCAAGAATGTAGGAAATGTGTGCAAGAAAATGTTACTATAAAATTACCTAGTAAAATTGTATATACGTACTGTACAAATGGACCTGGCACCTTTACAATCACCCTGTCCTTTCTTCACCCATGGATAAATGTCTGTCTTATCACCTTCGCCTTAATCCTGCTTATGCATAATAAGATGTTATCAAGTGTTTTGCAATGTGGCAAAAGAAGAAGTGACTATTAACCAAGAAGAAGATGAGGATGATATTGATTAAATTTATATACTTGATAAAATTATATCTTCTTTATATTTATTTTGATTTTCTACTCCATATTTGATATTAGCTTATTATTGTATGATGACATGTTTTGATGCTATTATTGAGGTTACACCATCTTCAGGTTTTATTTATGATAAAGATGATATTCTTTAAAATACTTATCAGAAAGTTTGTGAAAATCTTGAGGTATCATATGCAATATGTAATATATCAAAATCGATATTCTTTTAGATACATATTTTCAGAAAGATTGTGAAAATTTTGTGGCATAATGTGTATTTAACATAATATTATCTATATCATAAATAATACTTGAAAATGGTGTAACATCTATAATAACACCAAAACATGTCACAGAAGACTGGGCTAGTATCAAATAGGAGAAGGGGATAAGAATTAAAGAAGAAGTAGATATAATTTTATCATTTATCACTTATTACCAATCAAATATGAACGTCACTAAAAAATTAAATATTTGTTCAAAAACGTGATTGAAATATATAACGAACCCTAAATTATAATTTTATTGAAATCAATTTTGTTGTATATAATAGTTTACATATAATGTTGTTACATATGGTACTACCCATTCAGCTATCCATCAAACGGTTGTTATTGATTTGTAAAATTAGGTAGTAGAACTGTGGAATCTTATTATTTAAAAAAAAGTGCAATAAATAAAGAACTAAAGGTTAAAATAATATTTTAGACAAACAAAAAGACTTGTACATTGATTTACAAAATTAAGGGTGTTAATTATTACTAACATTTGAAAAATAAATCAAATTAAAATTAAAATTGCTTTTAATTAAAAGGTAACAAAATAAAATAATTTATAATAATAGTTAGTAGATTTGTTAAAAATGTGTTTTTTATCCATGACATTCTTATCTCAACGCTCTGACTTACTATTTGATAAAGTCATAGAATAGATATAAATGGTTTTTTCGAATATTGTCTAATGGAGAATAATAATCAAGACCTACATTGCTCGTGCTAGGAAGAGTTACATGGCCACAATTTTGAGTACAAATACAGTTTTCTTTTAATAATAGATTTAGCAATATGGCTACCTATCTAATTAACATGGGTGGTTTATAAAACTTCCTAATTCTCTATAAATCTTGATGAAGGAGTGCTAAGTATTTTTTAAATTTAAACAATTCTAGTTTCATTTTGTAATCTGTAAGTTTCATGTGGTTCATGTGAAGTTCTAAATTATTTTATCTTTAATTTTGTTTTTATTTTACTTCGTTTTTGTTTTTCGTAACTATTTTTCTCCTATATTTGTGTAATGAGTGAAAGTTATACCAGATAACGATACATTGTTACTTTACTTTTTGGGGGGTTTGGGGGGTATTTGGGACAGAGGAAATATAATTTACTTTAAACGATTTCAGCTAATATTCATGTGCATCTTACCTAATAAATAGTCTACATTACAGTTAGCAACTTCATCCTAACTATATCTAAAGTTGTGAGGAATCGTTTCTTTCAAACCAGTGAATTACTGGATAGGTTTTTTTATCAATTTTTTTTAGTAGTTTATAAATTTCAGATACTTGACACCTCTCCTCAGCCAATACCAGTTTGAGATTTCATATGTATTTTGCATTGGGAAAAACACATAAATTATATTTTGTATTAAATTATACAGTTTTATTTTCCCACCATATAATTTTTTAAGGTGGACTATATGGTACCACGCGTTAAAGTAAGTTTTTTGTAGTTTTTTTTAGCGAAACAAGTTTTTTGGTCCAAATAAATAAAATATTGTTCTAATAAATAGGGTAGCTTAAGTTTAATTTTCTACACGTATTAACAGCTGAGGGTTTGATGTTATAACCAAAAGACACTCTTTATTTGCATAGTTTGGCACTATCTTCACCAACAGATGGCGGCCATTCGGTCAATATGACTAGATTGCGGGTTGACGCCAGAGAGTTTTTTCTACACACAGTAATATCAACAGTTCTTGAGTATCTGATAATTTTTATTTTATTTAAATGGCTCAAATCAAATTTAATGATGCTAGTGACAAATATTCAAGGAAATCACTACTTTGTCACTAAAACCAAAAAAACTTATATCGTACTCCCTTCCAGACTATCTCTTCGATCACAAGGACAGCATTAGTACTTACTGGCAAAGTTTTAAATAAAATATAAAATCTATAACAAATCTAAAACAACGATTGACTAAAAGCTACAATTTTTTTAAATTTAATATTATGTATCATGTCTGCTATTTTGTTGTTTCCTTAATTAATATAACTAAATCATGTGGTCCTCTAGCTAAGCTCAATCGATAGCGTGCTAGAATATTGAGCTTAGCGTCCCGGGTTCTATTTCTGGCGCGGCTGAAAAATTTATCATCAGTGAAATGTGGGTTTCCTCTTTCACAATGATGAATTAACGGCCGGCCAGGGTCTATATGTTTGTCTGTTTTAGATTTAAATTAGTTTTTAAGTTGTGTGCTGATATAATCAGTTAATTAAGAAAGTGTGCATTAAAATACCTCAAATAAAATTTAAAAAACATTATGTGCTATAAATTTTATTTTTAAATCCCTTTAAATATATGTGACAATTTTGTTTGTTTTCCTCTAATGTGTTGTCTATGTATAGATGTGGAGAAAAAAAAACCTCTTTTTGAACATTTATATTTTCTAAACCGCATTCAAGAAGCTTTATGTTTTAACCTCTGAATGTTAATAATATATTAAAAATATTTGAACAGTATAATATCGTCAAATACATTATTATTATTATTATTATTATTATTATTATTATTATTATTATTATTACGTTGCTACGCGGAAAAAAAACATCCGTTTCATCTGATTTTGGCGGTCTTGAAGCGTTTTCTCTTAGATGTTATCCCCCGTGCTCTCCACGTAAATGCTCGTGCATTTCTCCAAAATTCCAGCTTCACTATTCCAACCCCATTATGTGGGTACTCCAGACGGGTAGTAAGAGGCAATGCAATAATAAACAATACAAATATTTCATATTTTATAAACATTTTCCCCCCCACATCCTGAGATTTTCTCGATATTGATTTGCTTCTACATATTGTTCTTTCTCAATATAGATTTCCTTCCATTCCTGCTTTTATCAATACTGATTTCTTCCTACTTTTTATTTCTCAATAATGATTTCCTTTTACTTAGTTTTCTTTTATCGATATTGATTTATACTCAGTTCTTCTACCTTTCTCAATACTGATTTGATTTTCTCCCACATCTTCTGTTTTTAAATCTTGAATTCCTCCCCCTTCTGCTTTTCTATAGCCTTATTTCCTTCCAATTCGTCTTATTTTCTCGATGGGGAGGCTTAGGAGAAAACTTTCCAATTTGACTATTTTAAATCTACAAAATATTTTGAGGCATAATGTTTACAATATTATTATGTTTTAATTATTTCTTGAAGTCCTAGGTTTTTGGACGCTTGGTACCACAAAAAGAAAAATACAAAATATATTCTCAACCATGTAATGTATGATAGCCTTATAATAAATGTCATTTTGATAATTATTCATATTATTGAGATTTTACTGGCGTTGATAAAATTTTGGCTAATAATTATACAAAATGAACTTAACAGCACTAAGATACATGTTGGAAATTAATAACAATAAGTATTTAGATAAATAATTACTTGATATTCACTGTAGATATATATGTTTATGAAAGGCAATAAATTACTGCAGTATATATTTCTACAACCAATGTGGAAATACACTAGATTAAAATATGGTTTTATTAAACAGGGTACAAATTTTATGAATCATTTCACGCCCAGTAAAAACAGTATAATATTATTTTGTGAAACAGGCTACAAGTTTTATGAATAATTGCACGCCATCAATAACAATTTATTTTTAAAAATAATTTGAGTTACTCTAACGATAAGGTTTCAAAGAAACATGTTAAAATTATTTATCTATCATTTCAGCCTCCTTCCTTTTTTCAAAAGATAGCAGACCATCCTGGTTTGCGTTCTTAAGTCATTAGTCTAGAATCTAGATTCTCTTATCTTCTCTGAAAGTTAATTAATAAATGAGTATAAATCTCGCTCGGCTGGTTTTGTATAACCCTTTCTTTGCTTCTAATTAGTGTGAAAATGATAAAAAATAAAGCTGAGTAAATCTCTTATTCACTTAATAGTCAAAAGAGATAGAAACTTTTTTCTTATTATAATCTTTCTTTGACGTGATGGATCTAATATTTCATCTATTTACTTATATTGGGTGAATTATCTCGATTAATTTTATTGACATAATATTAATAAAGTATTTAAAAATAATATCATTTATCTTATTTTGGAGATGGGTCTGAAACTAAATTAAATAAATAGCCTATTCTTATTACTGTTCCAATACAATTATTTATTATTTTATAGTAATTTTTATAATGTACTAGTGAGAAATTACTAATGTAATGATAGTAAATATCTGTGTGCATTTGCTATGCAGTATGCATGTTCTTTTCATAAGTTTAATTCTTTTTTAGAAATATCTACCAACATTATAAAACTTATAAAACTCCATCATAACATCACCAAAATTAATATTTCATCTTAATTAGGTTTTGGGGTAGGAGGTGTTTAAAATCAATTCGTGCTTTATGGAATGTTTGGTACTATAACATTATTAATATTAACGTTTAATTACACTTATCCGTCCTTAAAAATAACCATAACACGTTGGCACTGTCACAGATTATTATTTTGGCACCTAGTTTTATTATCGGTTTAGGCTATATGCTTATTGTATTAATTACACTAATGGGTTTAGGAAGGTTATAGTTAAAGTAAGTGTACCCACATTTGCGTAGTTGGAGAGTGGAAAACTATTTCGGAAAAACCACCCTCAATACACCCGACCGAGATTCGAATCTTAATCTCCCCGTCATCGGAAGTATATTTTACTGCGAGAGTAGCGCCTCAGACTACGTGGCCACCGAAGCTTGAAATATAGATAAGGATGTCCAAAGTGGGTCAATTGTTCGAGAAATTATGGATTTATTGTAATCCAAACCAAGTATGGTGTGCACGTAGTAATTTAAAAATCAATATTACAATATTACTTTGTCTGACGGGCAATATTGACCAGAGTTATACATATGTTTCAACTAACGTTCAAATTATGCGTATGGCCTGAACAGGTAGTAAGACGCTGTGATAAAAAAAAGTATGTCCAAATTATGTCGAGGTCAATGAAAAATCTAATTGTTCATAGATCAATCAAAAACCCTCTCTCTCCCTTTATTTTATTTTTAATAATTTTAAACATAATTTGAACGTTAATTAAAATAAATTTCACTGGCCATAACGGCCATCAGACAGAGTCATAATGAATTAATGATGCAATAATAATTGTATTCAATATATACATATATAAAATCCATGTGATGTCTGCATGTTCTTCCAGGGCTTTTTCTCCCCCTCTCCAGATACTCTAGCTAGAGAGTCAAAAAGTCAAAATTTGCCACTGTTGAGCATGTCTTTTATGGTGAAAATATTAACCTTGAAAATTTAAAAATGGCGGATTCAAAATTGCGAACAAAACATGCAAATTGAGTTTTAGAAAGCTGTAATTTGGTAAGAACGTTATATAGCATGTCATATTTATGCGAATCATCTAAAACTTGAAAAATCAAAGATGGCAGTTCCAAAATTTAGGACGAAGCCTAAAAATTGAGTCTTGTAGAGCTTAAATTTAGTAGGGATGCTATGACACATGCTATATTTTTTATAAAAATCAGAAACTTGAAAAATCTAAGATTTCAAACGTAACGTACAAATTTAGTCCTATTTGGATGAAATAGGAGGCTCCAAATTTCCTAAACTAACTAATAGAATAAAAAAATTATCTGCATGGTATAACATCTTTTTTATTTACTAATTAGATCATTAAATTAAAACATATTTTCCAAACTTTAAATTACCAAACTACTGATCTCAAAGACTATAACATCCTAAAAATAAACGAGGACAAAACAAAGATACTCTCAAACGGACTGCATTAGAATTGCGATTAATAGCTCAAAATCAAGGAGGAAATCTAGCTCCCACCTAGGAACTACAGCACAGTTATCATCGAACCGCTTTGCTTTATGGCAAGCCATGATGCTTATTTTTAATAGTGTTTATGTAAACGTGTTAATTATTTCATTCATGCTCCTTGATGAACTGTGATTCCATTTTTTCCATTATGTTTCTGCGACCATCTTTATTACTCCGTTTTACATATCTTATGATCATGCTTAGACCATGGTCATTTTTATAGAAATCTACTGAAACTCCTAGTTATTCTTTCGTGTTGCCTCGCGGTTAAATTAATCAGTTTTACATGGTATTTATACTGTATATCTTATATTTGTCTGTTGAGTTTGCCTTTTTTTAAAACATATTTAGAGAGTAATGTTTTAGGTTATTTTCAAATTTGTAAGGTAGTAAATAGAGTAGGCTACATTGATATTTCTCATCTTTTCATGATGTTATCAAATTATCTACTAAGGAAAATGCAGTTCTTACAATATAAAATTTATTTACCATACTATTTTTATCATATTTTTAATTTGTGTTTATCTTTAATAGTTTGATTATTTATTCATTGTTTAATTACTTTTTAAAACACATCTTTGGTTTACTATAGCTGCTAGCCTTTTAAAGGGAAACCGGGCAAATTCTCTATTCAAGTTATCTGTCCCCTTAGTTGAAACGTCATCGCTCAGGATGAGGATGACTTCAGCTGACGTACCTTAAATCAGATAAACAAAATTGATAATTTGGGATGAATTGACCATGATGCAAATTCACGCTACAAATGTGACAGATAAACTATTGAAAAGTATAGTAAAAAATAGCTTCCCGTTTGGCGGTGAAATAATTTTTTTGGGTGAAGATTTACGTCAATGTGTACCGGTGTTCACCCATTCACATAGAGTTGTTACAGTAAAAAAATATAAAATACTAGCCCCCTTTCCCGTAAAAAAATATTCTAAAGAATCCTGTAAAACAAAGCTTCAAATCATCCATCATGTCAATATAAAAACAAAACATTTTTTTACTTATTTTTTTAAAAAATACAGTCCTACCATCACTGTATAGCCCCTTCCCTCTTTTTATCCTCCCTCCTATTTTCATCTAATTCCTCTTTCTTCACCCCTACCCTCCCACCCCCTTCACCAACCCCACTTTCCCTTCAACAACTTTTTTTCCAACGACTAAATAATATACTATCGGCATTTTTATGAGGAATAAATTAAATTTTCAAAATAAAATATAGCCTATGTTACTCGCTGATAATGTAGCTTTATATTGGTGAAAGAATTTTTTAAATCGATCCAGTAGTTTTTGAGTTTATCCATTACAAACAACAAAACAAAAAATCAAATCTTTCCTCTTTATAATATTATATAGTATAGATAACCTTTTTATGTCTGAGTTTGTGACGCCGAGTCTGATCAGTAGATTGCGTTCAAAATACCTGCATTACAGTTCATGGGTCCTGAAGCTCTTCAATAATGATCAATAGGCTGTAAAAGGACTTAATAGAAGTGCCAAATCAACTTATATATAGAGATAAGGAATCCTTTAGTAATCGTCGTACAGCCAGGGATATATTAACCTTTGAAAATATGTCAATACTGTGTCAAACGAGTGACTATATGATGTCTGTCAATGAGGAGGTTCTAAAACAACTGGAAAGTCAAGTTGTTTGCTAGCCCACTTGAGTTCCTCAACAGTCTTACTCCTTCATGCAGGCCTCCATATAAACTGCATTTGAAAACAGATGCAAAAGTAGTGTTGCTATGAAATATGTCTACCAAAAGAGGGATGTGTATTGGAACTCGCTTGGAAATTCATAAATTAAGCAAAAATTTAATTTCAGAACCCATTCTCATAAATTTCTTCCAAGTTAAACCAGATTTATTTTTTTACCGCGTATAAGTCTCGTACGTACACATCCAGACCTGTTTTTAATACATAGTTGACAGTTCCCAGTCTGAAATTAATGACCATTAATAAGTACAAGGTCAAACTCGATGATCTTGTTGTAAAGTGTTTGCCTCATGACCCGATATTCTTGGGTTCAAACTCAACTGGGGTCAACGTATTTTTCTTGAGTTCTAAAAGTCCTTAGCCCAACTTCCTTCGGAAGTGAAGTAAAGCCATCGATCCCATGTCGATTGTAGCATGTAAAACCTGGAAGGAATGTGAAATACCTTTCTTTGAAAAATTTATATCCCCTTTCACTCAAGCTCATAGAAATTCTCGTGTGCTGATACAATTAATCGGTTCAGAATGTGCACGTTAAATATCTCAAATAAGTATAAATCCCAGGGCCAGACCCTCGTCAGAGTTAGTATGTACAGTACCTTCCTACTCCAGTGTTCAGTCATACCTGTAACATTCTCAAGAATCTGTTGTACTGAAGGCATTAAAGTGTAGGTAGTACGAAGAAATCTCGGCACCTGAAGCATGTAATTTGAAAACTGTAAATAAAGTGGCATTCAGGGGCTATTTGAATCTGTTTTTAAGGGTATATTAGGATCATTCTTATCACTGGTTTATCGTAATTTGCATAATTATTTATTTATTGCTTACTAAAACTTTGCAAAGTGAACCTACGGTAGGGACCATTTACGATCACACCAAACTAAGGGGCAAATCGTTCATCGAACTACTAATAGATGGTAGCACTAAGAACATTTGGTTTAAGGATGGTGTGACATAATAATCAGATTCGTCACTTGCTAATGATAGCTACAACTAGATTTACAACCACTTCTGTTAAAGATCATAGTATTAGAACTTCTGTCCAACTTTTTTNTTTTTTTTTTTTTTTTTTTTTTTACGATTTCAACTTTTATTCCTTTATTTCGCTCTCTCCGTTTACTCTTTTAGGAATCTCTTTTTGACTATGAAATGTATAATTTGTTTGCTAAGAGAAAATAAACAATCTGAATGATGTTGATTGAAATTTAAATTGTTACTGGAGGCTTTCTTTGTTATTATATATTTTTCATTTATCCGAAAGGGTTTAAACATATTTGATTAAGGAACATTTTTATTGTATGCGTAGTATTTGTTTGTGTTGACCCCACCATAGTCCTAGAAGGTTAAAGTGGGTCACCTTTTCATCAAAATATTATTTATATTTTGGCTTGCATTCATATTATTACTTTTTTTTTCAATCAAGAGCGTTTGGATTTACGCGTTTAGTTTCCGTTATAGGCCAATTTTGTTCTATGTTGTGTTATTGTTATTAAAAAGAATGACCAAAGAAAACTTGAATAGGTTTTAAGGGGCCTTCAATAATTTACCTCTTCCCTAACATATTCAAAATCATGTGTGGGAGTCTTATAAAATGTGTATTTTAATTTAATTACCCAGCGGTGGGCCCAAGAGAGCCCATGTATGCTGGCGTATGACGGGTATGATGATTGCATTTTTATTTAATAGGATATGTCAAATCCGTATATGTTTAAAATTGAATAATCAAATCCCTGTTTAAAAAAGTTTCTTGATTACTATTTTAGCTCTGAGGGTTTTTAATTAATCAATACCTATATTAAGCTACATGCTTCTGTAGCCGCATGGTCTAAGGCAGGGTCAGCCACCAGTCGATCCTGATCGACCGGTTGATCTCACGGCAATCTCCAGTTGATCACGTAATAAAGCTTACTTACTAACTAATTTTATGTAATTAGCAACTCGAGGATTCATTAACGCACTTACAAGAGTACGCCACCTATTCCTATCTTGAGATAGTTCTATCAATTACACCTCAAAACACCCTATCCCTATTCTTAGCTAGCTCTATCTAGTTCACCTCATTACACCCTATCCCTATATTAAGCTAGCTCTATCCAGTCCAACTCATCACACTCCTCTATCCCTATCGTGAGCTAGTTTTATCCAGTCAACCTCATTACAGCCTATCCCTATCGTGAGCTAGCTAGCTCGATCCAGTCCACCTCATCACACCCTATCCCTATTTTGAGCTAGTGCTATCCAATCCACCTAATTACACCAGATCCAACGTCATTAAAATTCGATATTTTAGTCTTCTTAGCTCACAAATATTTTAAGAACTTTAAAATAATATTTGAGTATAACCAAAATAGCCTCGATCATTTATAATCGGTGATGTTATAAGAAATTTAAATTAGTTTGGACGTAAAAAAAGCAAAAATTTAGTGGACAATTGATGTGTGATCGTGGTCGATTGATAAGTTTAGTCAGTAGATCAGTGCCAAAAAAAGTTTTAGGCTCCTGGTCTAAGGCATCACTCTCTCTCTCTCTCTCTCTCTCTCTCAATGGATTAGACCGCCGATAACGGGGAGCAGAGTTTGAATCCCAGTAGGGTCTACTTGTTTTTTTTTCTAAAGTGTGTTCCACTCTTCCTCCACGCAAATGCGGGTACGTTTCCTCTAAATTCAACCTTACACATCACTAATTCATTACTGTAATTAGTATATAAGTGTATAACCCGAATGGTTAGTAAGATGTGGTGCTAAGAAAACTATATTATCCATAAAAGCATCTTCGTGTTAGTTATCTATTATGTACACTTACCAAAAGTAATTAGAGTATTCCTAAATAACCTGTATTAACACTTTCATCACATTGTGGCAAAAAACATATTGACAACACGGAGTGGTTATGATTTGAGAGATTTCGGGTTTAAGTTTAGGTTGAATCCACTTAGGGGAGTTTTTCCAATCTCCCGATAGAGTGCAACTCGCGCTGGTGGGTACATGGTCTAAATATAAAGTCCATTTACTATGATTTTCTTACGAGGAGGTTGGAGATCGAATTCCTGCCGCAGGTAATAAACTTTTTTTATTTTTTCAAAATTATTTCATAATTAAACTTTTCGTAAATGTGGGTAAATTTTCTCTAAGTTATACTTTCCTCATTCATAATCCAATAGATTAATTAATATAAACGTGACCCACCTTGGTGGCAGCATGGTGTAAGGCGCTAATCTAGCAGTAGACTAGACTGTCAATGACGGGGTGATCAAGGTTAGAATCTTGGACGGCTCTACTGAGGCGGGGGGATTTATAAAATGGTTTTTCAATCTCCCTCCATGCAAATATTGGTATATTTCCTGTAAATATAACCTTCCTCATTCCTAAAGCCACCTTGAGTAATTAATACATAAGCTTATAATTCAAACGGGTAATAAGACGCGGTGCTAAATAATTATAAATATATATATATATATAGGTCTACGTGTGATGACGGAGAGATCGGGATTTGAATCCTGGTCGGGTCCACTTAGGGGTATTTCCCTAAGCGGTTTCCCACTCTCTTTCCACACAATTCGGGTAGATTCCATCTAAAAATGCTTCCTTCCTCATCCCTACCCTATTAGAGTAATTTTCATACATGCGTGTAGCCTGTACAGGTAGTTATAGGCGGAGATTAAAATATATATATACATATATGTTAATATCCCGAATGGGTACTATGACGAGGGGGAGAAAATAGAGGTAAGTTTTTTGTGTTCTTGCTTTGTTACTCCTAAACACAAGTTAAGTTATTATATATGATATTAGCTTATTTGCACGTTTTTTGCACGGGGAATCTATAGTAGTTTCTCTCTTTTTTAAAAATATAAAATTAACCAAAAGAAAAATTAACCAAATCTTATATTATTTTTAAATATTAAACCTTCAGTTGTTTGAATTATGTAACCAAACGTGAAAAATAGTAAAAAAGATGGATATAATTAAAAAATCTTTGCCTAAAAGTGATCATAAGAAAATTAAAGCGATATGATATAGACTACATTGTTTTTAAAAATAATTGGGAAAAAGAGCATCACAGTTGAACAAATAACATAAATGAAGTAACCCTGTAATTACTCGCCATATTTCGATTTTAAACTAAGTTACACCAAGCAGCTTTTCTCTAATTAATTGTGAAATTGCGAACGCCTTATTTATTGGAACCAATTTCATTATGTTCTGATTATCTGTGTAACTACTTGCAAATGTATCAATTTTATACAGCAACAAAAAGTGTTTTTATACGTGTGGAAATTTTAAATCCGCACCACTTCCTCCCTATGCCCAATTCACTTATCCTTGTTTTAAAATTAAAGAATGTCAGACTCTTCTGGTTATTTGGGGTTTACCCTCTACTTATAAGGGACTTTTTCAATTTTATACCATACGTGAGGTGTTCTACTTATATTAGCTTTGGATTTTTAGAGAGGACACCCCCCTTCGACTTTCAAATCTTTCATTTTTTAATCTCATTTGTTTTCATAGTTTCTTAGGTGTATCTTATCCCTCTCTGACAAATTTCAATCTTTTAACACAATAAGAAATGGCTTTTTCTTAATGTTAGTTTTGAAAGTTTTGAGACCCCCTTCCCTATTTCACCAACTCCAGCTTTAAAATCTCAAATTTTAGGAATTATCAATTATTTTGAGTGTTAATTTTACCGGCCTGCTAAATTTCCACTTTCTGCTTTCCATAATAACATTTTTCTTTAATAGTCTCCCCAAGACCCAAATTCCTGGTGCCCCATTTTGAAATTCCCATTTTTATTCTTTTCTGATTCTATGGAGGGGTCCCTCTATCTTCTTGACAAAATTCAGATTTCTAGGACCTTGCTTGATAAGTGTTCGAACAATTCATGCGGAAGGAATTTGGAAGGAAGGACATGACATTTCTTCATACATCAGATTAATGAACGTGATTTCTACTTAGATCAAGGCTTAGCCAGCTAGTCGATTAAAATACCGGTCTTTATACATTAACTCTGTCAAATTTTGTCTTGATATTTAAAAAAAATATATGGGTATATTTATATGTATTAAAGGAAACGCATTATAATAATATAACTTTAAAATAAATATTTAATCATGTCCCCAACAGCTTAAGACTATATATATTCTCATAATATTTAGTTGAGTCTTATTGTAACCTCCTTCTCCTTAAAACTGTATATTCTTGCGATTAAATGAACTCTTTAATAATCAATACCTCGCCTGCTTTTTGAGATAGAAAATACTTTAATTATTTTTCATTTTTCATGCATATGAAGTATGGATACATATTATTATATTCAAATACATGAACTTTAGATTTTGATGAAAATACATTATTTTTGTACTTTCAATTAGGATAAAATTTGTTTTTCCTTATGCATGTATGTATGTGTGTATGTATGTATGTATGTATGTATGTATGTATGTATGTATGTATGTATGTATGTATGTATGTATGTGTGTATATGTATGTATGTATGTATGTATGTATGTATGTATGTATGCATGTAAGTATGTATGTATGTATGTATGTATGTATGTATGTATGTATGTATGTATGTATGTATGTATGTATGTATGTATGTATGTGTGTGTGTGTGTTCCTCCTGAACTGACTAATTATATGACCACACGATAATTTTTATGAGGGAGAACAAAAGGGCCGACCAATGTTCGCGGGAAGGGTATTTTCAAATTCATTCCAGGGTTCCTTTACATGCCACAATTGACACGGGACCAACGGCTTTTCTTCCCCTCCGAAAGAAGTTGTGCTACGGATTTTTATCACTTAAGAATAAACCATTGCTCCCAGCTTAGTTTGAACCTTCGAAAATCTGGTCATTAAGTGAGCACCTTATCCCAAGATCACCGAGGTAGAACTGGACCGCTATCAATCATGAAACTTAACTCAATGGCAAATATTGCTGTTCTATTATGTGGTCCTGTGTAGGGCTGTGGAAAAATGGTCGATACTTGACTATGGCTATCGATAATTTCCTTTCGATGCCAATACTTTTTTAAATTTATTTATTTGTTTCAATACTTTTACTTAATTAAGTAAGGCCTACCTACACTTTGGAATTGGATTGGTATCTAAAGAAAATAATCAACTGTTTATGATTTAATCCAATCTTTTTTAAACCCACACTCTGATAATCTGATTAAAAAGTTCCGGCTGCGTCATTCGGAAATATAAACATGTGACTATATTACAATTTTGTGATCACATCATTATTTGCAATTTACAATACAAAATAGGAAACATTACATTACAGTACAGAAGATATATTTCGTTGTAACTAAATAGGTACATACATTCTAAATATATAGAGAGGGAAAAATTATCAACATTTTCGTAAATAAAAACACAAATAAAAATGATATTCTGATAAAATCTCCTGTTTAATATTGCGACATCGACCTACTGTTGACAATACTTTTCTTTCGATTCTTGAAATGATAAAGTGTCAATTTTTTTTTAGAATTCATATACCACATCCCTAGTCATGTGTCAGAATACTAATTTTTTAGTTTTTAATGAGTTATACATGCAATAATTAGTCTGTCAGCGTTATTATTTAGACTAGAAACTTTTAAGGCTTTACAGTAAGTATGATAGAGCGCCTTAAAAATATGCTTTAAAATACACTAGCTTAATATTGTGAATAGTGTCACAGAAACATATAAAGTTTATTGTTAGCACCGCGACTACTACCCGTTCGGGTTATACGCACTTACGCTAATGTGTAATGGTAGGGTGATTGTGAGATGAAATGAAGGACCTACAGTTTAACGTCAGTTTAACGTGGAATCCGAACCACGGTGGCGGCCTGGCATTCCTCACATTCACAAGATAACTTGTCAGAGGTGAAGGAAGGGTTTGGTAATCAGATAAATCTTTGCCGGGATCGAGGATTGAACCCCGGACCCCTAGCACACAAGTCCGACACCTTACCCCTAGACCACCAGGTCACCCAATTTAAAGGTACTAAGTAATTCTATTCACCAAATTACCATTAGCTTTTTAATTTAGCACTGACATTTTAATTACTAAGACGTTTCAAACCCGGTTCAGTGGCTGAATGGCTTAAGGCGTCAATCTTGTATTAGATTGGACTGCTGATGATGGTTAGATCGAGTTAAAATCCTGGTCCAGTCTTCATTAGGGTGTTTTATCCTAAACAGTTTCCTACTCTCATTCCAGGCAAATGCAGGTAGATTACCTCTAAAATTCTTCCTCGCTCATCCATACCCCACTAGAGTAACTATCATAGATGCGTATTAACTGAACAGGTAGAAAATTCGGTGATAAAAAAACGGGTTTCAATTTATAAAGTAAATGTGTGCTTTAGACTATGATAGTAATGCCGCTAAGTGGCGGTTCGCAGAATTCATTCATGTGAGTTTATTTTTGAGCACATACCTTTTTTCAGAATTAATTGGACACCTTTAAATTTTTTTTATGATAATTTCTAACCACCCACCTTTTTTTTGGGTTGATGGAAAAACCCACTATCTTAAAGCCAAAACGGATTCATTCCTATTTCGCAAGTTTAGACGCTACATTATGATAATGAAAGAATAAATGTTACACACTCGCGGGTGACCTGGTGGTCTAGGGGTAAGGTGTCAGACTTCTATGCTGGCAGCTGGGGTTCAATCCTCGGTCCCGGCAAAGATTTATCTGATTGCCNCCGGGGTTCAATCCTCGGTCCCGGCACAGATTTATCTGATTACCAAACCCTTCCTTCACCTCTGACAAGACATCTTGTGAATGTGAGGAATGCCAGGCCGCCACCGTGGTTCGGATTCCACGTTAAACTGTAGGTCCTTCATTTCATCTCACAATCACCCTACCATTACACATTAGCGTAAGTGCGTATAACCCGAACGGGTAGTAAGACGCGGTGCTAATAATAATAATAATACACACTCGCATTGGTGGACTTCCGAACTAAATGAAAAGCTTGTCCAGTCTTATTGGCTGATGAAGGGATGTCGGAGTTCAAATCTCAACTGGAGTATTTTTTACCTAAATTATTTTCAACTTTCACTCCACATAAATGCGTGTCCATTTCCTCTTTATACATCATCTATATACTATCGTTATCAAGTGCGTATAGTTTGGATGGGTAGTAAGGCATTGTGCAAAAATAACAATATGACAATAACATGAGTTAGGCAAGTTATATTAATCATTGATTAGAATATAACGTATAGTTAGAAAGATGTTTAATTAATTATTTTATAAAAATTGTTTTGGTATACTCATATAGCCATTAATAAACTAACTAATTGGGTTTGGTGGCCGCATGGTCTAAGGCATCACTCTTGCAATAGAAAGACTGCTGATGACAGGGAGAATGGAGTTTGAATCCAGTTAGGGTGTACTGAGGGTGGATTTTCCTAAATGTTTTTCTACTTTCCCTCCACGCAAATGAAGATACACTTCCTTTAACATTCAGCCTTTCTCATACCTAACTCATTAGCGTAATTAGTACCTATATATATATATATATATATATATATATATATATATTTATATATATCACAAACAGATAGTAAGACGTGGTGCTTAAAATACAATAATAATAATTGTTATCCAAGACCCAAGACGTACTGTAAATATAAGTCAGGGAACAGTACGGAGAGTGTACATTTTAAGATAATACTTCAGTAGCTCCCTGGTATATGAAAAGAAAACTTCGCGGTGTAAATCCATTATTTTTATGCGGTACAGCCAGTTGATACCAAAACTTGACTTCCCCATTCAGACGCATTATTTTATACTTAAAACTAACCCTACAATGGTCATTTTTTCCTTGCTAAGTGGTAAGGCCTATGATATTTTTCAATATTAAGTTTGTAGTCAATATGATTTTCATGCTACACGTCCTTCTACCTGATAGGGACATTCACATATTTACACTAATAAGGTAGAATGAAGAGAATTTTATGTAAAGATGGTGTACCTACAATTTCGTACAGTACACTCCACCAGAATTCTAATCCTAGCCTCCCTATTAGCGATAAACTGTTATTATTATTAGCACCGCGTCTTACTACCCGTTCGGGTTATACGCACTTACGCTAATGTGTAATGGTAGGGTGATTGTGAGATGAAATGAAGGACCTACAGTTTAACGTGGAATCCGAACCACGGTGGTGGCCTGGTATTCCCCACATTCACATGATGTCTTGTCAGAGGTGAAGGAAGGGTTTGGAAATCAGATAAATCTGTGCCGGGACCGAGGATTGAACCCCGGCCGCCAGCACAGAAGTCTGACATCTTACCCCTAGACCACCAGGTCACCCATGATAAACTGTTAAAGACTAGACTGACGCCTTTGTCTTGTATCAACACCGGTGCAGGTAAAAATGATGTGATATTTAAAATAAATTTCAGAACGTTCAATTTATAAAATTATAACCTATTTTTTATTTGTTGTTATTTATTATAATAATGGCGTGTCTGGGCTACATCATTCGTATCCCAGTTCGCGTAAAGATTAGTCAGTACTAATGTACCGTTGCCCAAGGGATGCCCGAATTTACTAATTGAACATACATTTTCGTGGAAGCTCTTTCCATTAGCCCGATGAGTTGAAGGTATGATAATAATGAATACGACGGGGTGGAACCAATGAAGAACTAAACATAACTTAATCCTCCCCAAACCCTAGTGACCATGGGAATTATTCCTCTTTCGAAAAAAATCCTCCAGTACCATCCGAGAATCAAACCCGGGACCTTTAGAGCAGCAGCCAGGGTCTCTAACCACTATACCACAAGGACTCTTGTTGTATTTATTGTTCAGCTGTGTGTTGGGGATATAGGGAACGCGAGATATGGTTAGTGTTTTTTGCAGTTTTTATAGCAAAACCTTTTTTGGTCAAAAGAAACCAGATATTGCTTCGGTACAGACATATTTCTTCACATGGTTAGATCAACAGTAATTGTTGAATATCTGTCAGGTGTTTCCTGGAATTTTATGATAACTTACTTTCCTCATTTTAAAAGTTTGTCATCTAATGCTACTACGCATTATATATAGTCAAAAACTGTTGATATCAACATGTGAAGAAAATTAATCTCTATGATTGTATTGAAGCAGTATTTTACTTATTTTGAGTAAAAAAAGAATCTGCTATAAAAACTGCAAAAACACTGGCCTTTTCTCACGTTCTCTACATCCCCACCCTAAATGTATTATACATATGTTGTTACATATTACTCTGCGAACTATGATTGTAAAACTTTCCTCTGACACCTACAGGTGTTCAAAAAATTATCTTAACACCTTTTATCCAATATTATCGTCCAAATGTTTTGCAACCACTAATGGTGGTCATGTTAAATGTTTGAGACTTCATATTTTAATTAAAAAAAACAGCTATGAGTTGTCTGTGTCTAAATTTCCTTGATGTTAACTATATGTGTGTGGTTATTTAGTTATTAGACATTTCATTTAATATCAAAGTTGTAGAAATAATTTTTGGGCACCTTGTATATCTAAATACATCGAAATTTCGTGTGGTATGTTTTCACGAACTTTACTTAGAACATTAAAATGGCCATGAGAACATACGTATTTAATGATCATTGTAGCATTTTAAAATTAATAATACATGCATGAAATAAAAGGAAAAATTATCTTTCACTAAATTGACTACTTGACCTTTTAAATGCGAATTATGGTCAATCTTGTAAATTTAAATACGAATTAACAATAATAACATTCCAATAACAAACAAAAAGTTCCTTTAGTCTAGGATATTTACTTCCTTCAACCAAAGAACATTTGTAAAATATATGTTTGGGTCGGTTTTTATAAAGGCCATAGGTAAGTGCTAAAATATAAAGAAGCAAAGGATACAATGTCCAAGCTAATTAAATTATATATTTTTAACCTGCAATCTTAAGATACCAATTTGGTTACCAATACCAATTTTTGCCGGAGCTTTTCCTTCTATTTGTTGCTTGCGTCATAGAACTTAAAAAAAGAGTTGATTTTTTTACCATTTTTAACGAAAAATAAATATTATATCTACCGACATTTTATTCCGAGCTATAACTTTATACTTAACGAAATCTAATAATAAATCAGGGTTTCTATATCTCGTCCTGTACCATGAATATCCACAACTTATCATCTATTGTAAACTCGTCCTCATAAATGTATACAAAGTCATGTCTTGTCATTCACGTCACATTTGTTCATTGGATGTATGCATAAGCTGTCTCCTGTTACATCTTCTGCACTAGTAATATGTATACATATGTTGTCACCTAATGAAAGCTCTTCCTTATCGCAAGTCCTTTTCTCTATGTGTGTATATGTGTTGGCACCATTTGCACATCTATATCATAATTATGTTAATTAATGTTTTCTCCCTTATTGTAAATTTCTGCCTTATGAATGTATACATGTTATAATTTATCTAAAGTTCTTCCACCTGAATGTATATATGTATTGTTAGTCATATCATGTTTTTAGCACCACTTCTTACTATCTGTTCATGCTATACGCACATGTTCTAATTACGCTAATGAGTTAGGGAATAGAAAGGTTGCATTTATAGAAAATGTACCCTCATTTGCGTGGAGAGAGAGAGTGGAAAGTCATTTAGGGGAAAACCATCCTCAGTACACCCGACCGGGATTCGAACTCTGATCTGCCTCTTATCTGCAGTCTAGTCTATTTCGAAAGTGGCGCCTCAGACCATGCAGCCACTGAGGCAGGCCACATCATGTTCATCTCAATGAAGTGTGTTGTAACATAAATGTTCTGTCATATGAATATATTAATTTGTTAACCGGCCCCGTGGTATAGTGATCAGTGCGCATAACTATGAACCCAAGGGTCTCAGGTTCGATTCCCAGCTAATACTATGCGTATTTCTCCCTAACGGGGAATCATCCCAACCGCTACTAGGGTTTGGTTAATTAGGATTAAGTTAAGTTTAAGATCACTCCTGGCTCCCCACCTTCACAGTCACTAACATTACATCATATCTTTGCGGGTATGACGCGTAGACAGCCTCCATAGGTATACACTGGGCAGCATTATTTTCCTATAGAGCGGCTCAAAGTTTAAACACAAAGACGACCGAACTAAATAATATATATCACTCCCGGTCAAAGATACTATCAACTAATAAAAAAAAATGTCTCCTATTACATGTTTTGTCTCATGATTATATTTTTGTGTCTTCATTGTACACATGGGTTTTATCTTATTACAGGTCCTGTTTAGTGAATGTATATGTTGGACGCAAAGCCCGAAAACGGCCAATGGACGGATTTTTTGATCAATCCTAGGGTTGGACGTTTTAAAATGACCAAAGCCCGAAGTGCTATTCAATTTTGGGCTTTGGCCGTCTCCAAGCAGCCAAACCTATTATTGTGCAATTACTAAACAGCCAAAGTACAAAATACAGTTGTTAGGCTAGATTAAGCTAGGTTGGATTAAGTTAGGTTGGCTAGGCTTCATAAAATCAAATTTGGTCAGGTGGTCCTGATAATTTAAATTCAATTTGTAATCTCTGTCCGCTTTGGTTTGCGTATCAATGAGATCCACTTGACCTCTTGAATTCATGTGGTTGCTCAAAATTGGGCGCACGCCACCTGTTTAGTCTGGTCGAGAAACAAACTAAAATGTTATTTCAAACTTTGGTCGCTTAGTAAAAGTTTCAAAAACCAAGGAAGGTTTGTCTGCTTGGAGACGGCCAAAGCCAGAAATTGAATAAAACTTCGGGCTCTGGTTATTTTAAAACGTCCAACCCTAGGATTGAGCAAAAAATCCGTCCAGTGACCATTTTCAGGATTTGCACCCAATATATACATTTCCTGTCTCCTATTACGCATTTTCTCATTAATATATACTAGGATTTTCATCTATTACACGTCCTGTCTCAATAATGTATGATTTTTTTCACCTATTACACGTTCCGTTTCACGAGTATATAGATTTTTCGAAAATAATTCATTTCATTTTCCATGTCTTATGAACGTGTTAAAAATTATCATCCATTGTTCATTCTATACGCTAACGGTCCAATATTCATTTGAACCGCTCTATCGTCTTTATGTAACCTATCGCCTCTTGTGTCTTACGAATGTATTCATACTTTCACACCTCTTGCTCCTAATGTCTCTTCAAGGTACGGTATCCATGTCAGGTCTTATAGTGGAATGTTAGTTTGTGGATATCTTATTTATATATCCTCCACTTCCCCCTAGATTTGTCTTGCTGTTGTTTTATTTGCATCCTTAAAAGTGAGGACATCCAAAAGTTGAATCAACCAAGCAGGTAGGGCGGACAGTCATAATCCCTAACTAGCATCTTTGGCCAATCGCGATCCCCTCCCATTCTACCTGGGGCTAGCTAGCACTGGGAGCAGCTTTTATAAGAGGCTCGTGTATGCATACGAGACGCTTCAGTGACGATCTTTCGCATCCACAAAAAACACTTTTCGCTGCGATCCTTCATTTCCCTCCGCCTTATTTTCATTTAAATCTACCACACTAAACTTAACGTAATAATAGTTTTAGTATTATTAACGTTAAAGTTTATTTTTATTTATATATTAAAATACAGTATTAAAATGTTGATGCGTTGATTTTTAAATCTAAATTGTTTGGAAGGTAACAAAACAAGATTTTTTTTCCGCCATGAGGACGTGTGGTGGGATCATATTCTTGGTGAGTGAAATTTTTATCTCTTGTTCGTAGAAATTCATATTGTCACAATTAATAAAATTGAATTTTGTAAATCGCTATTGAAAGAAATAATATTTCAAAGTATGGTCAGGAAATATATTTAATGTCTTTGTATATACAAACATTTTATTGTTTACATAAGAGATTAATCATATGTATTATAAACATTATTTTAAATAGTTATTTAAGATTTTTGGTCTGATTTTGAATGTTTTAATTCGTGGACAAACGCCAAACTCATGTGATTTTTGATAAAGTTTTTGTTGGTTACACTGCATTTAAGTTACCAAAGCTTGTTAATTTTGACCCCTTCGAAAAATCGCTAACGTTTCGCTGAATCATTGCGAGATTTTAATTATAAAGAATACGTTGCCTCAAATAATTCACATGCCTTCTGTGTTTATAGTGTTCTCAAAATATTTAATTTATGGGTGAGGGTGTAGATAAATACTTAATATTTTCAAAGGTCGAAAGCAGTGATATGATTATAATTATTTAAAGAAAAGGAAGAGTTGTATTACAAAATTAGTTCGGTCAGATTTATTTCTTGTACTTCTACCATTTTTTTTCCTTGTATTATAACCACAAAGTTGTTTTAATTAAATGGGTGGTAATGAAGAGGTTAATTTAGAAAAATATACCTGCACTTTAACTAAAGTGAATAGAATTTTTTTGAATGAAATTGATCATATTTATATATTCTTTAAACTAAGAATATTTTCCTATGGCTTACAAAACGAAAATTTTAAATCCAGCTTGTTAAATTATATGAATTATTTATTTAATTCCTTGAAAATGGTAAATTGTTTTTCAAATATTAAACGTAATGGTTGCCTAGAGCGTAAAGATCCAAGGAGCGCATTCCAACAAAATGTAAATTTTCATGTTTAAATAATAAATATTTATTTTAAACAAGTTAATAAATATTTCTTAATAAAGGAATAACACGTAAATATTTTATCTGATATTAAGAATATATGTTTTTAATATTGATTTGTACCATAACAACTTTAATTATTTTATGATATTCGGTGTCGCTCTGTAGTTGAATGACTTTGATATTCAATCAAAAGCTTCCGAAAATATTAAGATAAAAGGAAGGGCTAGTAATTGATTGAGAATGGAGCTAGTAGTACCTATTTATTTATTTATTTTCTCTCTAGTTGGCACCCTATTACTTATATTTTACATCGCGCGGGAGTTGCTGTTGCATCCCCTACAGACACAATCTCTACACCACTGTTTTTTTAATCTATATTACATCTGTAGAACAAATTTTAAGTCTCGCCAGGGTACTTGAAACCCTTGCGCTGACCCTGATACTAAACAATACATTAAATTGTAGGTTTCTACAAAATTGCAATTGAAAGATCATCTCATTTACAAATTAAGATTTTGAAAAGATATTACTAGTTGTTTTGGTATTTATATTAATTTATTTATTTATTAATTGATAGTACGTAGCTTACATAAAATTGTCAAAACATAATAGCTATATATTTAATAAATAATTTAAATCTTTTTTTCAAGTGTTGTATTTCTTTAAAATATACTTGTAATACTCTAAAGGATTTTAAACAGTTAATATGGTTTTTAAAAGTGGTATGGATGGAAAAACAGGGCTGGGATGGTATGGCTATTCCATCGGTCATAAAAATATGTACAGCCCTTTTCTCTTAATTTATCAAATACCTTTAAAATATCTAGACGTAATAATAAAAGCCTATCATAGATTCCGTCGGTTAAGGTTTATATCGTTACCATTTCTTTAAAAATGTATTCGCATGAATATATTTAAAAAGAATTACGATTAAACGGTCTATCTATATTTTCGACACAAAATCAAACAATGGGTGATCAAAACACCCTTTGTAATTTATAAGAAAGGGCATATTTGTATTTTTAAACAAATGTTTCTTCTTGATTTGACGGAAACTGTGGATCAGTTCTCAATTTGTAATAATTTTATTTTGTGTTAAAAACGAGACATTTGCTTCAGTAGGCACGTGGATTAAACGTCACGATCATAAAGTTTGGTTTTCTTGCGACAGGGAGGTTATTATTTGAATCCTTTCAAGTGTATTGAAGGTGTTTCTTTTTTTGCCATCCTCCCTCGACACAATTGAGGGTGAGTTTCTTTTAAATTATAATTGCCTCATTAGAATAATTAATTTAACAATAGACCCACTTGGTGGTCGAATGTCCTAGGAGTTACTTTAACAATAGACTGGAGAGAAGATTGGGTTTTAAATCCATGTCGGGTGTGGTAAGGGTGACTTTTCCTAAATATTTTTTCACTTTTCCTCTTTTAAAATGTTGGTACACTTCCTTTTAATCCAACTTTCTTCATTCCTAGCACATTAATCTAATTATTACATAAGTGTATAGCTCAAACGAGTCGTGAAACGGTGTGGTAAAAAATTACTGAGTATATTTTAAATATCTAGAGACGTATATTCTCCAATAATGATTTATAATAATATTATTATTATTATTATTATTATTATTATTATTTGCTGCCGTGAATACGGGGCTTGCGCTGAGGAAGATTATTAATATATTTGCAAACATTCACCACATTATGGAATGCTATTCCCAGTAATTCTAACATGGATTCGAACCTCAAACTCCTCGATTAAAGTCAAATAAGCTACCATTGAGGGTTAGGCTTCACTGACAATAGTAAGTAAACCTACTAAATAAAATATAAAATAAATGGTACAGTGCACTGCACATAATTTCTCTCGCTTTTAATATATAGACATTTACTAAAAATTCGTAATAATTGTGAAACAAAATAATATACATTGTTTCAGAACCAAACCAAAGAGCATACATGAATTAATACACACTGTTACAGAAAAATTGATAAAAGAGGAACATCTCTGTCCACCAAACAGCATCATAATCGATTTTAGTTTTCAAAGATCTCCATAAAAAATATATATTTAGTTGCTTATAGCTCAGAAACTATTGGTTATATAAAAATATATTTCATAAAAAAAATATTTTTAGTAAATACACAACTTTATAACCATGAGTTATTTACTATTTGAAATAGTTGCGAAAATATGATATTGCAAATTTCTGCTTATGTGAAGTACCCTCAAAGTCATTTTCATGGGAAAATGTGAACCACCACTTTGTTTATAATGTTAATCAGTGCCTAAATACAAAATTTAATCAAAGGAGTGTGATAAGATTTTGAGTCAATTGAATTTATCTATTTTTACCCTTCAGTAAACTAGCCTTAATTTTGGGGTAATATATCTAATTTCGAAAATTCCTCCGGGGAACCTTATGGAAACATGAGATACCAAATTTTAGCCCCGTCTGTAAAATAGTTTCGGCTCTATGCCAAGATACATAATATATACATATATATATATATATATATATACACACACACACACAGACAGACGACATTGCAAAAAACACATTTTAGGTCGACATTTATCAAAATCTTGACTTCGATTTTTTTTTAACTATTACAGTATTTCTTTCTTCAAGGGGTCGAAAGAAAGTAGAAAGGGCATTCTAGTTAGTACATCCTTTACTAATAGTTTTCTGACACTTATATATAACCAACCTCTTGATTTTACTATTCCCTTAGAATTTTATTGTTTTGGACCTTGAAATGTGGGCGCACGTCGTGAAAACTTGATTACGAACGGGACTGATCAATCCCGCCTCAACCATATATGCGCGCCTGTCTGACTCCATGTGTGTTAAAACAAGCTTTACCATCTCTAGAGGAGTTTTTTTTTTCAGTTTATAAAATAAGAAATAAATTACAAGGATTGACAACGTCTTATTCCGCGATCACAACCAACTTCGTTAACGTGACGTAACGTTCACTTAACATTAATTTGTCGTAACGAATCACATGGTGTGAATAGGTTTCACTTAACGTAACAATAAGCTAAATACAAAAAAATAAATTCGGACTGTTTGAAAACAAATTGCTCACTAAAATAGAACCCAATAATTTAAGGCTGGTTAGACTACAAATACTTGCAATGCAAATTTTACTGAATATTCAGATTAAAGTGTAACAAGAGGCTACGACATTTTAGAGTTTGCGAAGCGCCAATAAACTGTACCGAATAAGTCGTCGGCATTCCCTAAACAAACAAATGAAGAACTAAATAGCCCTATTGACGTCACTCGCAACTAGATTGGCTGATTAGAACACGTGGTGCCCTTCATTTAACTTTCACGTAACGTGAAAATTCTCCCTTGGACAACTCTTACGTTAAATGAACGTTAAACCAACGTTAATCCAACTGAGTTGTGGATGGCTTCCATTTTAAAACAAGCCTTACGCTACGTTACGTTACGTGAACGTTAAGTTAATCGTTATCCCGGTATTAATATAATGGGGTGAGGCTGTAAGGGTGTATGCAGGGTTTTATTTCTTCTTTGGAAGGGGGAGGGAGAGGTTATTTAAAAATTAAAAATAGTTTTACTATTTACAGGCCTATGAAGTGTATGCAACATATAAACCCTATATAAAATTATGACCATAATAATTAAACATTCATTATTATTATTATAGTAATAAAAAAAACATGATACACAAATTAGTGGTTGCATGTATGAAGCGTCATTCTAGTAAAAGACTGGATTGCTGGTGAACAGTAAGTCGGGATACAAATTCCGGTCAGGTGTACTGAGAATAATTTTTATTAAATTAAATGGGAATATTTCCTCTAAAATAATAACTCCTCATTACTATTATTTTAGTACTGCATCTTACTATCCATTCAGGCTATACGCTTATGTACTAACTACGCTAATGTGCTAGGGATGAGGAAGGTTGAATTTAGAGTAAATGTAAACACATTTGCGTGGAGGAAGATCGGGAAACCGTTTAGGAAAAACCACCCTCAGTACACTATTACACTATTCCAGGATCGAACCACGATCTTCTCGTCATCGGCAGTCCAGTGTATTGTGAGAATGACGCCTTAAGCTACGCGGCCACCGAAGAATGTCTCATTTCTTCTTCATAGATCAATGTATGAGTATAATTCGATCGGGTACCAAGACCGGTGAAAAAATTAATTAAAATAGGCTTTTCAAATGTAATAGTCACGTTATGACGTACCGAAATGGCATTGACATTTCCTTCGTTTATGATCTCATATTCCTCATTAGCTGTCTGAGTTCCGCTTCGGGGGTCACATAGTCTAAGCCCTTAGGCCTAACACCCTCGTAATAGACTGGACTGTCGATGATGGGGAGATCTGGGTTTGAATCCCGGTTGGTTTTAATAAGGGTTGTTTTCCCTCAAATGGTTTTCCACTCTCCATGCAAGCAAAAGCGGATAGATTTTCTCTAAATTCAACCTTTCTCATCCCTAACACATTGTCGTCATTAATGTATATGAGTGTAACCCGAGCAGGAAGTAAAGAGGCATGTTAAAAAAACTGTCCGACACTAGCTAAGTCAGTAGCATGTCTGTTTACTGATCTAAATGTCCTGTGTTCGGTTCCCGGCAGGGCCTAAAAATGTTTCATTAGTTTAAATGTGGGTTTCCCCTTTCACAGTGGTGAATTAATGGCCAGGGGTTGAACGTTGAATCTGTTCTTGGTTTAAGTTAGTTTATAAGTCGTGTGCTAATATATTAGTCAGTTCAAAGAGTGCAAGTTAAATACCCCAAATAAATGAAAACAAACTAAATGAGTCAACTGAGTCATAATGATTGCTTGCATACTTATCCACTAGCTAAGTATACCCAGCAGAGTAAAATTCCGAAAGTGTCAAAGTCAGACACAATTTATATAGTCTATATTAGCTTGTAATGAATTTCAGCATCTTTAATCTAACAGTTAATTTAATTTGTAAATATGAAACGGTTAGCTCAGATAGTATAAGCTAAATACTTCTAATGCATATATGAAATATTTGTAGGAGAATGATTAAAATGTAAAGTTAGATAATCCATTGCATTACACCAAAATAAAGTTTTTGTGAAATTAAGAAATATTTTCTACTTAATTTAAAAGTTGGTTTACACCAAAATAAGGGTATTGGGAGGTTAAATAAATATTTAATACTTGAAATATTTTAAAACAACGGGTTCATACATCGAGTCTTGTTGGTGGAAGGATGGATTAATTATATTATTCATTTGTAATAAATCTAATGATAGAATAGTAGGGAAATAATAAAGTACAAATAAAAGTTTAAAAATACCAACATATTATTTACATACACTTCACTAGATTGATGATATTATAGCATCTTCCTCGGGAAGTAGTAGTGGTAGTAGTAAGAGAAGTTGAGATAATAGCATTGAAATATTGAAGTGTGTGTAAATATGTGTTAGTGTCCTTACATTTCATCGTGTTATATTATTTTCCTACTATTCTATCATTTTATTTATTACAGATTGTTTTTGCTCAGTGAAATTTATTTCATATATAGAAGTATATTAATTTAATTAAAAGTTCTATATATAGTAGCCTATAATATATATTGTGTGTCGTGTATGTATATATTATATACTATATATATATATAGTATGTATATATTATATATTATATATATATTATAGGCCCTTTATATACTAAACATATTCCTTCTCAAAATCTATCCTACACACACACACACACACACAAATACACATTATCAATACTATTCTATTTTGACATGCATATGTGGCTAATTTTGGCTATGTGTTATATTTACTATAATATACATAAATAAAATCTAGTAATGAGTTTGGGAGCTTAACAATTTTATTTTTAAAGAAGGGAAAGTAATTTATAATTCGGTGACTACTACACAAAACTTTTTGTATTTTAGTTGGATTATTTCACCATATTAATTTGTTTGGCATAAGTATTACATTTTGAAAATTTGATTTCATTGGAATAAGAGTAAATTAGTCCAGAGTATATTTATCCAACTTTTTTTTTACCTTAGGCCAACGTGTTAGTACGATAAAGGCCTGGGTTGTTGAAGGATATAATATTTTACAAATAGTTTACAATTCTATTGGACTAGGGAAGTCTGGGTTCAATTATGACCGGGCGCACTGGGTGTGGTTTATACCATTAGTGGTTTCTTATTTTCTCTCCAAGGAAAAGGTAATAATGTTATTGAAATGTTCCCTTTTAATTCTGTATTTTTATAATATGTGTTAAAATTAGTCCAAACAAGCAGTATGTCATTTATCAACAAAAAATAAATAAAGACACTTGGCTATTACTTTAGTTTTTTAGCCCCACGTTCAAGTTATATTATTATTAGCACCACGTCTTACTACCCGTTCGGGTTGTACGCACTTACGCTAATGTGTAATGGTAGGGTGATTGTGAGATGAAATGAAGGACCTACAGTTTAACGTGGGATCCGAACCACGGTGGAGGCCTGGCATTCCCCACATTCACTTCAAGTTATACACGTACGTACTAATTACGCTAATGGTAATAGGGATTAGGAAGGCTATAAACAGAGGATGCCTACCCGTATTTGCTTGGAGAGTGGAAAACCATTTTGGAAAAAAACCTCAGTACACCCGATTGAGATTTGAACCTCAATCTCCCCGTACTCGACAGTCTAGTCTATTGCGAGAGTAACGCGTTATTATTATTTTTATTATTTTTATCACACTACGGCAATAGGAACTCAAATGCTCATTGCCACACTTACAAAAGTACGCCACCTATCCCTAGCTTGAGCTAGTTCTATCCAGTCCACCTCGACACACCCTATCCCTAGCTTGAGCTAGTTCTATCCAGTCCACCTCAATACACCATATCCTTATCTTGAGCTAGCTAACTCTATTCAGTCCACCTCATTACACCCTTTCCCTATCTTGAGCTAGTTCTATCCAGTCCACCTCAATACATCATATCCTTATCTTGAGCTAGTTCTATCAAATCCACCTAATTATTTACTATTATTACTGTTAGAGTAAGACTCATCAGTAAATCCCCCCCACCTCCTTAAATTTCTTGCTCTCTCAACACAAGGTTCTGTCTGCAACCTTTCAGGGACAAAATAGATCTAACCACCAGTTATTTGTGACCTTGAATTCCGCTAAGTTTTCTCCAAGCTATTGGAAAAGGTTAGTTTATTCTTAAGCAATGATAAACTTAACTTTGTCCTAGTGATGTCATAGGAATATCTAGCAGATGTTTTGAAAGTTGCAGTGTGCTTGCTATCCGATTTATCTCCATGTTGGATGACGTTGTTTAACTAGCCGATGTTTTTACAGCCCGTATAACGCTAACTGATAAATTTAGCTCTGATGGTGAGAAGTTGATGCCGTAACTAAAATATGTTTTACAAGCTATAGCATTCTACAAAACAAACTTTATACTAATTACAATATATTTGCATTTTTCCCCCCGAGCATTAGAGTATTTAATACTTGAATGCCAGGGGATGACTGATGTTTTGAGCATAGCATTAATTATTTCAAAATGTCATGGTATTGATGTACTTAACTCGTTGTTTCTGTTGTTGCAAACATTTTCGGTATATCTATTATATATTGATTCAAGGTACTGCATTGCTCGTCTCTTTACTACGGTACGTTGTTGGAATAGTTAGAAGATATTTCACAATCTTGAGAGTTCAGTAAAACATAGGGTTTGTGTTATCTGACTTTGGCATTGATAGAAGATATCTCATCTTCAATGGAATGCTGTTAAACTTAGTTCTGCGCTAATATGATGTTGTTGATATGAATAGCAAGTGTGTTTTATAATTTTAGAATATCGGACAACCACACCCGCAAACAAGACATTTACTCATGAACAGCAAGGTGGCTTGGTAGTTATTACGAGTTAAGGGCAGTGTTTTTAGCAGTTTTTATAGCAAAAAAAATTACCAAAATAAATCAAATATTTTCGCAGTGTAAACATAGAGTTTACTTTTCTACACATGGAAATCTAAAAAGTTGTTGAATATTTGCCAATGGTGTTCTAGAATTTTATGATAACTTTTTCCATTCATTTAAAAAGTTGATCATCAATTACTAGTATATTCATGACAAATAATTAAGAACTGTTGAAATTAGCATGGGTAGAAAATTAAATTTTATGTTTAAACTGGAGAAATATTTAGTTTATTTAAAAAAAATTGTTTACTGTGACAACTGCAAACCATTGTCCTTTTCTCGTTTCTCCTTCCATTCCACCTTAATGTCAAGATGCCATCGTATCTAAGAAAGATAAAATAGCTATTTTACTATATTTCCCACACATCATTGATATTTATTTCACTGGGAAAGTGAAGGGGTTGAGGTGGATACAAACAAATTCAATAGTGGTACACTTTTCATACTCAAATAGGGAGTATATTTGACCCTTTGTCCACATCCTCCATTGCCAACGCCAATGGTCATTTTCTCTATCATTTTGGGAATAAAAATAAACTGATTCAATTTTATGCTTTTGATGTGTATTTGAAAGGGACTAGTATGGCCACAAGAAGTATAGACTAGACCAGTGTTCCACCAACTTTTTTAAATCGCAATAAACTTAACAAGCTTAATTTTTTGTGTGACAAACTGTTTTGTGTTTGCTACGCGCCGCGGCAGCAGAAAATGGATTACGCACCCAATCAAACGGTTTCACAGTAAATCAGAACTAAGAAAGTAGGGAGTAAATTCTTCCTGATGTACATTCAAATGTTACAATATTAAGTTTAAAGTTTTTTTTGTGCCAGCTTATTTAATATTTAGAAATTTAGTTCAAACTATTGGTAATTTGAGTGAACAATAACTTTAACTTCACGGGAGAGATTCTGATTTTGTCAGATGTATTTTAAAAATATTATTAAGTACGAATAAGCTATACATTTGGAGGATTCATGTCTGCTGCTCGTACCAACTTCATTTGTGTTCTTACCCGCCTCGGTGGCATAGTTGGCTAACGCGCTAGTCGTGTTGAGCTCGACTGCCGAGGACGGGGAGATTGAGGTTCGAATCTCTGTCGGGTGAACTGGGGGTGGTTTTTCCTAAATGGTTTTCCACTCTCCCTCCACGCAAATGTGGGTTCACGTCCTCTAATTCAATCTTCCCAATTCCTAATCCATTAGCGTAATTAGTACTTAAAGCGTATAACCTGAACTGGTATTAAGACGCGGTGCTAAATATTATTATTACTATTATTATTTGTGTTCTTATCGAACAGCGATGCGTGACGCTCTGGGCTGTGGCCGCACGGAATATCGAATTAAACCACAGCGGTACACCATGTTCTACATCACACCGTTCGCGGAACACTGGTCTAGTGGACTCCTGAGTTTGGAGGCTATAGTTTAACGATCGACTGTTTACATTGAGTCTTAAATATACAGTATTTGTAAATTTCAAAAATGACACCTAAACACGGGGATTGGACCCAGGACCTTTAGCTCAGTGCATCGTTAGCTTTCCCTATATGCCTATAATAATATATAGTATTGTACATACATGACCTTTTGTAATGTCTTCATGTATATATATTTAAAATATGTTAATTGAGCAAAGTAATTAGGGTAGTAGCAATTATGACAAATTGATTGATGCATTATTGACAAATTACTTCAAAAATATCTTGACAATACTTGTCACGCCTCAATAAATACATAATTAATTCTAATTTACTAATTATTATACTTATTAAGATTGTCATTAAATAGTTTCAGTCTAGTTCTATGAAACATATTTTGACACTCAGAGACAAAAATAACTAAATAAATGAAATACTACTAAACTATTATTAATTTTTGTAGATGGGGTACTTATATTGGTTTAGAATTTTGTGTAAAACTTTGTATGTCTCATTAGCCTGAGCCTATATTTGAACATTAAATTCACAGAAAACAAGAAAATATGGGTTCATTAATAATTTGAAAATATTACAAATGTATAACATTTATTTTACGAAATCAAAAATTGGTTAATCATTGTTTACCCACTAAATTAAGTGTAGTAGGCCTATATTATAAACAATCAAAAAGTAATACAACTTTTAAATAGCATTTTCCAGACAAATGGAATGCTGAGGTGTACGTTATAATTAACGTACTGCAAAATGAACGTTCCTATCAACCATTTGTTTAAACCATGTAGTAGGGAGGCTAAGAACCAAATGTGGAGAATTCCGTCCAAGTGTTCGAAAAATAAAGATAGGAAACAACTCACAAAGCCACACACAAAGTCAAAAAACATTCATCAAATTTGAAACAAACAAGTATTTTCAGATGGCATTCTAGTGGAGTAATTGACATTATGACAATCCTAAGTAGGTATATACCCTGGTCCGTCATCTTTACGTACTAAACGATCTCCCAAATGTGCTACCCAGGTTCTGATATTGAGTCAATTTTTTGAATGAACATTCCTTAAAGCTTCATCGATTGACAAGGGGGCCATTTTTAGGCTCATATAGTCTGATTTGTCAGTGACGGCGAGGGTTCCTATCTCGATCAAGGGTAATAGTGGTGTTTTTTATTTAATAGCTTTCAATGCAAATAAGGTTACACTTCCTCTAAAAAAACTTTCTCGCCCCTACTTTATTAGTTATTAAAGTTACAAAAATGTGCAAAGCCAGGACGGTTGGAAAAATCAACACCATTTACTTGTCTTTTCTTCTTTTTTTTTCAGTACTACGTTTCTTATCGGGTTTTACGCCTATGTACTAATTACGATAGTGGGTTAGTGATGTGGAAGGTTGGATTTTATATTAAATGTACCGGCATTTGCGTAGAGGGATAGTGGAAGCCCCTAGTATATAGTGATAGTGACGCCTTCAGACCATGCGGCCACCGAAGTGGCTTTTTACTCCTATTAATTAAAGTAAGATTACGTATAAAAAGACCAATCATTAATGGGCTGGTATTTTTTTTAAGTATTTCAGGGTGTCGTTTTATTATTTAGTATTGATGACTATCATTGAAAGAGGAAATAATATTTTAATCTATGTCATATTTTTCGCCACGATTGCTTTATAAACATTTGAATGTGGGCGCACTCAAATGTGACACCTTCATTGTGTTTGCGTTCCCGCCTCGTTTCATTATGGAGTTGAATGAAACTATGTCTAGGACTCGAGCGCCCCGAGTTTGTTGGGAAGGGGGCAAGGCACAAGTCGCTCCAAGGTGTGTTTGATCTCTTCATCGTGATGTAACATCGCCGCCCACTTCAACTCGGTATTTTACTGTAAGGCACAAGCCCCGGACAACTTTCACTGGTTCAAAGATGAGTCTGTTTCAAGTACAATGAAGGATGGCCTTCATCGGTTCAGGATGCTGCGAGCTCTCACCGGTTTAACGTTCAACTATTTCCAGACGGTCTTGAGCTGGGAAGGTTGTTTTATTTTTTTGCACGAATTAACACAGTACGGCATATCATCTCTAGGGCGTGCTTAGAAACAGGTGCGCGCGTTAGGCTAGGTTAATATCCATTCATAATACATAATTAATATTTTAATTTTCATTTACCGGTGGTATTTAACGTGCACTTTATGAACAGACTGATTATATTAGCACTCAACTTATAAACTAACTTAAATCTAGAAAAGACACAACATCCAGACCCTGGCCGTTGATTCATTACTGTGAAAGGGTAAACTCACATTTCACAGATGATACATTTCTTGGAAATCCCGGGAATCAACTACAGTGGCGGATTTAAAAATGTTGTGCCCCTAGAAACAATTAAAATATGTGCCCCCTCCCCCCCCCCCAAAAAA